>JAMKCH010006344.1:0-32347 GCA_023653785.1 Ophioderma brevispina
GTGCAATGAGTGCATGAGACTGATAAATGTTGTGGTAACAAACTAAAATCGTCTGCGAGTACATGTACTGTATGCCTGGGCCATCCGCTATAGAATCATGAAATCATGATGATGGGGGATTCTTGTGGTTTTTAGACTTTTTATTTTTCAGACTTTTCATGTTTTTGGACTAATTACCCGCCCCCTTTGTTTGCCCTTTCGGAAAGAATTTAGTCTTATTTCCGACCCACACCCCCTATGAATTCGGTAGATTCAACTCAACGGAATAAACTGCATGTTAAGGATGGTATGGGCAGAATAAGATGAATTCCATACCCTATACAGGGAACCTTTACCTCGTTTTTTGACATTGGTAGTCGGCACGACGTAAAGGCCAATAAATTGAATAATGCATTGACACCGTAGCAATCAAGCAACTGTTTAAGACTGGACTTGTCGCGCCGTCTGGGCGTCGGAAGTCAATTACCCTTGATTTACAACGAGGCTCACCTGGTCTCCGTCGCGTAAGCCCAACCACCTTGGAAATAGCATGGTCAAACCTGTAATGTTGCCAGTGCTATCCGTATTTGGTACTGACTGGTGAATTTCGGGATATGTGCAATCCGAAACCTGGATTAGTTTCTCCCTTTGTGTACAAATTGAGTTTGACATGACCTTTACGTCAATTGATATGATTTATACTGGAATTATATCAACATTGCCGGAGGGCAAACGAACGATGTTGGAAAACTGCGTTAAAATTTGGCGTTTATGGAGATTTGAGTCCAATTGGTAATGTGTAAATAGTTTATAAACATGTTATAACCATGGCTTTGGGGCATAAAACGAAGATAACTAAATTGAAAGGGTTTTTAAGCACGATAAATTTTGGAAATAAGGAAAAGTAAACACGGTAAATAAGGAAAAGTAACACGGTGAAGAGCAACCCAAATACCTTTCGTCTTTTCGTTGAGGATTTATCTTACTCAACCACAGATTCGATCTGTTACCAATGCTTACTGAAAATGCACTTTGAAAGTGCAAATGAGTGCATGAACGATATAATGATGTGGTAAAGAAAATACGTCTGCGAGTACATGTACGTAGGCCTGGGCCATCGCTATAAATCATAGATCATGATGAACTTTGTATTTTTAGACTTTGTAGTTTCATGACTTTTTCATGTTTTTTTTAATTTTGGATATAACCTTATTTCTTTGTGTTTTTTTGTATTATTTTACCACCACCCTATGAATTCGGTAGATTCAAACTGAATAAACTGCATGTTGAAGGATGTTTTGGCAGAATAAGAATCCATCCTCCTAGTACATGGAACCTTTAACGTCGTTTTTTGACATTGGTCGTCGGCACGACGTAAGGCCAATAATGCATTGAAAATGCAATTGAAAAGCCGTAGCAACAAGCACTGTATTAAGTACGGACTTGTCGACGCAGTGCTGCGTCGGAAGTCATCACTAAGAAAAATACCCTATGGCTGCGTATTTATATCAGCACCGACTGTACTTGTTATGTATTTTCTCCTTCAATTCTGTTTCTTCTTCTTCGATGAAATAAATATTTAAGTCTGTTTTTTGGAAGATATTCTTGTCGGAATTCGTGCTACACGATTTTGACTTATGTAATGTCGTTATACTATAAAGGGAGGGTTATTCGTAAATGTGAAATGCAAAGATTGATAATGACTTCGTCGACATTCCACCCCGAAATTTTGTATGACTCACGTGTACTATCCATACCCCATACCCCCTTGCCCATCACTCATTCACCATGTTCACGATCATCCATACAAAAAAATGATCAGTCCATCATGACTCTACCTTGGTGTTTTTTGTCGTCATCTCTTCCAAAACCAGCACCCCATTCTTACCGCTACCTGGAGATGTGCATAGCTTTGATTTAATTCTAGTAATGAGTCAGGACCCCACACTTGTTTCCGATCCACAAGTGTCTTATATCGTTTAAGTTTCCGCCTCAACCTTGACCTGCACTCTGCTGTAGATGAACCCACGGTACTCACCGCACGCTATTCAACGCATTCCATCACCTGAAATGAAACAACAATTTCCTTCACGTTGTACGTGTGCTTATTTACCGTTGTGTTGATACTGGATTTTGGCATCATAGTTCTTACATAAGAGTAAGTTATTAATTTTTTTTTTCAAACATTTCCCCATCCATTTTAATTCTATATCATTTCAAATTAATTAATTATAACAATGTATAATTGAAAATCATTCTAAATATAAAAATAATTGATTTACAGTGATTGTTTTAAACAGCTTTTAATTATAACACCATTTCTACATACATGGACTGATCGTCGGTTTCGTCATGAAATCAATGTCAACAGTTATTTTACAAGTTACACTTCCGGTTTCTCTGTTGCCATTTGTGATGTGATTGGAAAAGACACACCCCATTGTCGGCATTTGAAACTTGTGCACTTCTGAATAAGGACCGCGTTGTCTTTTCACTATCCAATTTGTGAGTCAAAAGCAGTGCAACGAAGATAAGTATATGCGGTATTGGCAATTTAATCGAGGTCAAAGGTGTAAGTTATGTAGAGCATGCGCTAATCATTTCGTCCATCTTGGATTTTCAACCACGCGGTGTCGTGAAAGTGGGGGAAGAAGTGTTATATTCTTCGCGAATTTCGGGAGCGCATCGAATGCGTGCAGGCTAATCATGGCCGTCGTCTAATCCTTTACCCCCTAATAAAATAACCTTTTCAAAAGGATATGGTAATCCATTCAGAAAAAAAATCGGGAGAATGTGTAGTTGAATTTGAGGAACTAAAATAGCGTGTGTCATGTGGTGCATGTTGTAGTTTCCTGGCAATAAGGTTTATCGTAGAAACAAAATAGATACCGCAAAGGATCATGGGGCCGAAAATGGGGCAAGAGCAGCACACACGTCGATGATCCTCTTTTTTCCCGTGCACTGTCAATGAGGAAATCACAGCAAACGAAGTATAACCAAACTTTTGTGATTGTTTTCAATTATGTTTAAGTTAATGATGATAAATATACTACCAGGTTTGTTTTGTCTATGAATGTAGTCAAGTAATTATCCCCTAAAGAATAACCAGAAAATTCACACTTTCGTCATCTGGCTATCGAAAGATGTAGCGTGCAGTCGCCAATGGAGTTGACTACTAAACCCAAATTTCACACTGTTACAAATTTCATTCATTCCGTATTTAAGTAATGAAGCCCGCCTATATATTGACAATTTCACAATTTTGATATTTTGGAGTTCTTTATTAAATATAGTTCAGAAAAGAGCACCTTTTCGTGGAACGATCATCTAGAACACCGGACACGAGAGGGCAAACGTGGTCATCGTTGCCGCTTGAATCCGCCCAACACAATCGCTCATCATGGCTCATCGCACACGGAAAACTGGGTTGACCCCCCCCTTATCAACCTACGTACGTTTTCATAACTGTAATTTCGATTCGACCATAAATCCGAAATGCTATTTTTTTGGGTTTTAAGCCTACTCAAAGTTTACAAATTCTTTAAAGTTTGCCCTTGTTGTCGATCAAGTTCAAAGAGTGTACATTAATCCGAATGCATTTTAAACCATTTTACAAGTTTTTCACAGGTGGAAGCCGACGTAGCTAAAGTCCTGCCGCTCCGCAAGTGTGCCCTGGAGTTATTATTTTCTGCGGTGATAGATCAATGTCCTCAATTGCTGAGCTTCCCTCTGTTGACAAACATAAAGATCATTACAAATATTACATAATTTATGTAAGGAAAAATATAAACTTTCTGTTTTACAATTTACAAGTGTCACATTTGGCTGAAATATTTAAATTAAATGCTGTGATTACCAACGACGGACGGACCAAGTGGTTGGTGCTGCACTACAGCAGGGCAGGAATCCGCGGCTCATGACAACTCAAAATAAGTCGCTCTAATTCCCCAACGAACATCGCCATTTATTTGTTATCTTGGTACTTTTACAGATAAAGGTGTTAAATACATATAAATCATACATCTTTTAGAAAGATTCTTTTTGCTGATTTTTGTTTATACAGACTTCCAAATTTTGAAAGTCTTTTTTTTTTGAGTTCCCTTCCCAATAGGCAAGTCCACTTGTTTACAGTTACATCCGGGAATCCAGCTTTTGTTTTTGCCCCCTTTTTTTTTTCGATCCCATCATTCATTGCGGTACGCGCCCTCTGGTTGATATCTTCCGCTATCTAGATAAAACTTATACAGACATGCATGAACACTGTCAGTGTCATCCTATAGTCTCTGTAACAATTGTTTGGGAACTAAGCGTAACGCCGTACCGGCTGGGGTGCGACCAGTAACCCGGGCGTATCGCGTTACCTATTTTAAAATCGTTGTATTTACGCCTGGGTCTACAGCAGTGCGACCTTCCACGCCCACACGCCTCAGATTGTTCGAATCAGTTCAAACAATTATTACCTCAACTATATAGTGACAGCTGAGTCTGCTGTACATTGTACATGTGTAGTTAAAGGAGAAGGGGGATGAATTTAGTAATTCTGCCAGCCACTTAAAATTCGGCACGCGTGGTAAGCATAGGCGTTTATTTCCGTTAAACTTGCCGAATTCGTACTTGTGCAGAATACTTAAATTCCTTTCCGAAGAAGGAATCGCGTGTAATTATTGAATAGCCCCATAACGTAACGATTTCTTTTCACACCTTCGCACTTTCATTGTTGCAGCAACCGAGCCAAGAAAGAAAGGGAGGCCTCGTGTCGACACCAGTCCCCTCATCACTGCTCATTGCACTGCACTTCTCGCGGCGCAAGCACCACACACAACTAAAATCTGTGTGTCACACATGTTAGGAACTTGGGCCAAGGCCCGGGGAATGAAAGTTTTAAGAATTTTTTTAGTCCAAAACCTGCCAACCCAAACAAACCGAAAAATCTTCATTATTTACAAAATCATTATTTTTATTGCATAAAAAGTGCTCTTCACAAAAAGCCAAGTTTTCAATTATCAAAAACGGCGGTAAACTTAGTGTACATTAACCAATACAATAAAGATACAATGTTCACTTATAAACTATACTATAGAGGTAGCTGTTCATTCATATTGACTGATAGACCGCACAGGCACTAAAAAGTGAATCACTGTTGTTTCATGGAGAAAACTCAACCAAAAAAATCGATCTACAACTTTAAATCTAAGAACTTCCAAGACCAAGTTTGATTCATGAACATCCTAGAGTGAACCTACACATATCGAATCTGTGTCAGTGGGAGATAACCTTTGCCACAGACGACAGTACATTACATAAGAATCCATCTCTCCTACATAAAATACCTACCAAAGTAATCACACCTTCACAGCTGCAATTCACGTCAACGAATCCACGACCACAAATGCTGTTCAACTTGGAAGTTGAACGGCATACTTAACTGTTTATTTAAAAAAACAAACGAAGTTTAATGGTTAAAATGGACCAAAATTGTAATGTTTTCCAACCGTGTGTAACCCAGAAATGTTTATGTTGATACTCAGTACAGGTCAAGAGCGTGACACAAAATCTATTCACAAGGAGGTCAATCTTTCTTTCCGGCTATTCCTAAAAATCCCTTCCGCTTAAAAAGGCACAATTGGGACAACTATTAATCTCCTAATCGCGGCCGAGGAAATGAGAGGCAACGCAAACGTGGTCCCGTTCGGAAAATGCTTTTCGCTGTGCATCTGGGCCTTCAACAACTATTTTCGGTCGCGCAATGGACTCTCATTGTCTCTCATTGCATCTGGGTCTTCTTACCGGAAAATGACGCGATGTTTTTCTTGCACCTGTGGCCGTCTTCCCCGAAAATGACTCGATGGTTTTTCGTTGCATTTGGGCCGTCTTCCCGGAAAATGACGCTATGTTTTTCGTTGCATCTGGGCCGTTATGACTGGAAATGATGCGATGCTTTCGCTGAATTTGGGCCGTCTTGCCCGCAGCAGGCGCAATGCTTTCATCAGGCTGGTGACACTGTACAAAGGCCCATAGACAATTTCGATTTCGATGGTGATAGCGCCACCCATTTTCGATAAGCTCTATTGGGTTTAATTATGACATAAAACGTATTCATACGTAAACTTGAAGCATGACGTAGCAAATAGCGCCACGCACGACTATGATTGTAGCCGTATGCGCCACTCCGACTGGCTGAACTATAACTACAAATTTCATCAGATCAGTGTTTTTATTTATTTATTTATTTATTATTTACCTCTGTTTTTATTGCTTTTCACGCGATCTGTTTTCGTTGCACCTGGGCCTCTTTCCGGTAAATGGCGCGATTTGTTTCTTTGCATTTGGGCCGTCTTCCGGGAAAATTGCGCGAGGTGTTTCCGTTGCATCTGGGCCCTGGTGTCCGGAAATTGTCGCGATGTGTTTCGTTGCATCTGGGCGTTCTTGACTTTACGCTACGAATTCCTGTGCCGGGAAAAAACGGCGAGATGCAATGAAACGGCCGAGATGCAAAATTTGGCTCTCGTTGCATCTGGGCCGTTAAAAATTAAAATAGATTGGCTTTCGTTGCATTTAGGTCCTCGGCCGGCAAAACGACCCGGTCCGGGTTAGGGTTAATCTTCTCAAAACGGCGGAAATTGGTCAATTTGGACATGAAACAAATCATATATCATATATAACCTTTGATTAATTTCTAGTTCTACCTATGTGAAATAAACCGGATTATTTCATACAAATGTCCAGTTCCGTAATCGTAACTAGGTCCTTTACATACACATTTTATGCTACTTTTCACATTGCCTGGACTCAAGTTTAACGAAACCCCTTCCTTTTCGGACCAGCGTACAAATAAGAATACCTCTGTATTCAGGTACGAGCACTCAAATCACGTGCTTGTGACTTCACAGAAATTTCTTTTGGCTGTCAATGATAACTTACAAGACCTTGAGAAATGCCGTCATGTACAGCACCCATTTGTTTAACCCGATTCCCGCGGATTATTTAAAACAAATGTTCTTAAATTTCAGTTCCACTTCTCCATCCAAACTCCCTGGATTTTATTATGTGGCGCGAGACAGCATCCGGTAGGTCAGCACAGCTGTCAGCTGAAATTAAAGACCCAAATAAATCGTGAGAGACCGTCGAACAAGAGAATAGAAAGGCATGCTATATGAATGAGAGCTCATTATCGCGGTCTTCCGTGGCGCATTATTATTCACGCTATGTCAAAACGTCATACTGCATACCCTTAGGACCGCGTCCTGTGTGGCGCTATCACTACAAAACGTGTATGGGTATTTTTACACATTTCTTTTCGCCTGAAGCCTGTAACATACTTCCAGTCAAACCGAGCGATTAGTCATGCGCAAAACCGGACTTTGACCCAGATCAACTGTTACGCATGCTCATGAGCATTTTGGTATTTTCAATCTTTTTTCAAAAATTAAATATATCATGTGTTTTTAAAATGTTTACAAAATTGGGTCGTCACATGTATGACCTTTCAACTGTCTCATGTCACGTGGATTTCCGGTTTGGACTTATCCTGTGGAAGTGAAATTATCGGCCTCGTGAACAGTGGCATCAAATAATCTCTTTTAAGTTATATTTCTTCCTGAAAACTACTTAAAACCTAAGGGTTGTCTACCGAGTCTTACAGCCCCAAAGTAAGTAACTTTGCTAAACTTAGACTCATTTAGAGAATCGTTAATTGCTCAAAATTGTGCGTTTCTACATCGGCTCCGAGTCATTTTTGCATGCCTTGAGGGCCAGTAAAAGATGTCAGGTTGATAAAAGATAAGGCCACGCGAGTCATGCTTAGCAGGACTGATCAATGTAATGAATACACACGGTATCGTGTCCAACCCTGGTCCTTACGTAATGAATCCTTTCACTGGGCTATTAGATCAAACTTTTTCGGGAAAGTTGGCACAATCTCTTTCGCGTCGATTTTTAACTTTTTAAGTTTTACACTGAAATCATCATTCCCATTTAGTATAGCAAAGGACCAACACTTTTCATGGCATTCATCAATTATGAATTTGTAGCAAACAACACCATTTGTTTTGGAAATTGAAGGGCTGCCCTCCTCGGAAAATCTCTGAGTCAGCCTTTAATGACACCGACTTAGTGTTCAAATTTAATAACAGCCCACCTTTTTTTTGGCAGTGTACTTAGTACTAGTACTACTATACTCCTACTTTATATACCTACTACTATAGGTTCTACGTATGCCTTCCAAGTATTAGTCAACATAAAAGCACAATAATATTATAGAAATAGAAAGAAGACAAGAAACAATAAATGCCACAATTAGAAAATAATAATAATTTACACGAGGCATTTTTCTGTTTTTCTTTTCACGGTGGATCAGAATTGCAGCGTACTTGGAATGTGTTACGTCAAATGCACGGACCCAGTTTAGACTAAACGGTCTATCAAACGACTTCTTTGTGAAGAATACTTCATGTGGTCCATTGCCCTTCTGCAAACTTTATCAAAAAGTAGTTCCGGTTAATCTTTTTTTGGCGTCCCTTCCTGTGTCATTTCACGTGTATAATATTATGAACAACGAGAGTGGCAGGAACGGAAACATATTGAAGATGAAATGTTTAGAAATTTGCCTTTAGGCTGAACATCTTTTCAAGTGGTACACATGTTTTCAATGTAATGTTGTTTTGGGGGGAGTATAATGATCGGAATGGTAGTATGTGAAATTTGGACTGTGTTTTAAAGCATTTTCTGGGAGGAAATCATAGGTAAACAATGTCAGTGAAACTCACTTTACGTCCTCTGCAATACACCTTCCTTGTGATCCTGTAGGTGAGCGTGTTTTGAAGCCACACATCTCACATTCGATGGGAGTATAGTGAACGCCAGTTTAATGGGTCGGTGCTCCATAAAGCACAAACCCATTTAGTGGAGAAATTACAACCTCCTCATACAGTAAAGAATAAGGATGTCATTTGAGTCACAACTGTACATTGTACATGTTCTTTCACAACTGCACACACAGGATTTTGGCGTCATTTTTGTAAACTCTGGCTCATAAGTTGCTTGCTCTAAGGTTTATCGTAGATAACGAAATATCAACAGAGGGCGCTCTACCCAATGCATGATGGATCGAAAAAGGGGCAAACAACAGCTGGATTCCCGGATGTAACTAAACCCAACGTGTACTTGCCTATTGGCTATGGGAACTCAAAAAACTATCAAAATTTGAGTCCTGTTATGTCACAAAAATAGCACAAAAAAATCTACAACTGTATGATTTATATGTAATTACACCTTGATCTGTAACGACCGAGATACAAATAAAAGGCGACTGTTTTGGGGGTATATAGAGAACATTTATTTTGCGTGACATACGCTAAGCTCATGTCCCTTGCTGCTAGTGCAGCTATAGCCCGGCCCCTTGGTCCGGCATTTCGTTGGTAATCACATTTATTTAAAGATTTTGGCTAAATATTACACTTTGTAAATTGTAAAACAGAAAGGTTTATAATTTTTTCCTAGCATAAATTGAATGATCGATGTTTGTCAACAGAAAGCCCAAAACAAAAAAAACAAAAACTAAAAAAACCAAGAAAAAAATTAAGACAGATTGCATCCACAGCACTGCAAATATAATAACTCCTGTGCACATTCCGCGGGCGGCCGACTCCGAGGGGGGGGTCGGGCTACCACTGTGACATTGCAGGATTGTTAAAATGGTAAATCTGTTCTCAATGTACACTATTTGAAACTTGACAATATCACACTTTAAAAGATTATGTCTAAACTTTGATGTAGGCCTAACCAAACCCAAAAAAAAAAAAAAAATTAGCATTATGTGTTGAATCGAAATTACGTTATGAAATGCAGGTAGTTTGATAGAAGTCCCGTTTTTCAACAGTTAATTGCCAACTTTTTGGTCAACCTGGGGGTCATTTTTTCAAACTCAGTGTCAGGCTTTGTTATTTGTTTTCTAATGTGTAATAAGACTTATAATTTTAAGTAAAAATAGAAAGCACACCTTCATCTTTTCTCCTGTATTACTTTTTTTAATCCAGAGTTTAAAATTGAGCCATTTTTTGTAAAATGCAATAGTTCTATGGAAATTGATTAAGTGCCAAAAGAAATTTACTTGTCTTCATTTCTAAATGTAAAGTATGCACCTTCATGCAATACCCCTGAAATATGAACACTGACGCTTGAATTTTGACAATTTCTTGACATTTTTTGCTTCTAATTTTATCCAAAACAGGTTTCTTGACATAAAAGCGTTTTTTTTCTTTATAAAATAAAAGTAACAGAGTGCATAGTGATTTTTTCATGAATTGATTAGTTGTAGGCTGGAGAAGCATTTGTACTAATTCAAGCAATCTCACCCATTAGTTAGCAGTATATATCTTATGTCCAAATGTTGGACCGTGACATGTGAACAATTTTGACTTAAATCCCCCTTTTAAAAATCTTAATATGCATTTATTAAAATCAAAAACTGATTTAAGCTTCTATAAGATGAACCCTACTCCCTTCCCCTAGTGAATGCTTTATTTCGTCCTCATGCCCTTCCAATATTCCAAAGCTGCTTTCTGAATTGCATGGTTGCTTGATTGAGCTTGCGTTGGACGTGACAATGAAATGTGGAACGGGGCAAATTTTTTTTTTTTTTGAAAATTTACTAAAACTGATCGCACCTCAAAGTAAGTTGGTAGTTCACAAACCCATGGAACAACTAAAAACAGACGATAATTTAAAGTTGCAGATCTCCTTGTTTTTGAGATATGCAACTTGAGTGTTTGGACGTGACTCAAATGTGTTTGGACGTGATGTGTGAACGAATATTGTAATGTTATAGAGCCAGCATTTTTACAGTAGTTGTCAAAACTTTTAGTACAATTTACTAGTAGAGTGAAATCGCTCTCGGAGAGTAAGTAACACAACATAGAACTTACTTCATAAAGATAACATGGCTTCTGCAAAAAGTGTTGGACGTGACAAAAGTGAACGGAAAATTGCGGACAAGATTTCGAAAAACCATATCTGAATTAATGCAAGGACCATCAAAAATTTTGTGTGGGCATTATCCATTAGGATTGTCTTTGTAAATGATACAATAAAATGCCAAAATATCCACCACAGAGTGTCCAGTGTATTGATAAAATGGTATTCAATGTGAACGAAAATTCACGTCCAACCTCAATTTTGATTGCTCCATAAAAGTTTTTTGAGCACTCTCTACCCTTTTTATTTTAAACATGGTAATAAAGTGTCCCTAGTTGCCTAAAAGACCCAAAGTAAAAATGACATGTTCTCTATCTAATATGGCACTGAAAACAACAGGGGTCATGTATTTTTGGTTGACGCCATTATCAGGTCCAATTTTGACCATTTGGGTGGGCCGTCTCCTGAATTCGCACCAATAAGTTGGTTTATGTATGGGAGGTAGGTCTAGTAGAGACTAAGTAAAAACACAAAGTGACTCTGTATCCCTTTCCTGTAAAAAAATCCTATAGGTTTAAGTGAAAATTCAAAATTTGGCATTACGGTGAAACGGGCCCAGAAGTCAAACACAGTTTTCCGTGTGCGATGCGCGATATGTGGGCCGTGATCAGCGGCAAGCGTGACCAGTTTGCCTCATTGTCCCCGTGTACAATGTATCTCAGATGCGTCGTTCCACAAAAAGGTATCTTTTCTTAACTGATATTTAATAATGAACTCAAATATCCAATTGTGAAATTGCTAATCATACTCGGAGATTAATAGTCGGCTGCTTTATTATAATGAAATGACATTTGTGATGTTTAATGTAATCTGGATCGAGAATTTGGGTTCAGGTAGTCAACTTCATTGCACTGCATGACTCACGCTATATCTTTCGATATCATCTGACGAAAGTGTCTTTGAATTTTGCTGGTATTTTAGTGAGATAATTTGTCCCGTACCTTTCATAAAAACCAAATTACTTGTAAATTTCATTGGACAACAACCTTGTAGTACATTTTCATCATTACTTACATACTTTAAAACAATCCTCAATAAGTTTGGTTCTACTCGTTTTGCTGTGATGCCTCATGACAGTGCACCGAAACAATGATGATTGTCGACGTGTGTGGTGCTCTTGCCCCTTTATCAGCCCCATGATCCTTTGGCGGATTTCTTCTACGATAAACCTTATGTGCTTGATTGGACCCCTCATTTTAAAGGAGAATTAAATTTTTGGTTTCATGAAAACACTTTCAGATTTAATGCTGACCGTTATTATAAATTTTGTGAACATTTTTAATAAAGAGTACTGCAATGCAGACTAACTATAGATTATGATGCCTTTCTATCCCTGACGGTCCTTGTTGTTCATGAATCATGTGATTGATCCTTCAACTCGCAACCAAAGAGAAAAAATAATAGAATGCGCCATAATGGATGGGCAAATACTTTTGGTTGATTTTCATTAGGCCTGGGTTTTTTGTAATATTCTATTATCAGTGCTCGATTTACAAAATCAAATGTTACTGCACCAGTGCTTGAAACAAAAATTCTACATGCAACAAAATCAATGTTGCATGCAACATAATGGGCTATTCCATTTCAACACCCGAATGGTGCACCGCAGCATGTCACAGATTTTTAAAAAGTAGAATATTAAAAAAAAAAAGGGAAATCCGATCTTTTTTTCTTTTTTGGTGTGATGTATATATTGTGAGAAATGAAAATCCCGAAATTTTGAGCTCATACCTACCGCCCTTCGTTCCCGATGAGCATTCCAGAAAATTTAAGGGGGGGGGGGGGGCGTCCAGGGGTCACCATCCCAAAATGCTGTGTCGAGCGAAAGACAATTTTGAGAGGGCACTAAACTGTAAGGGAACCCTCCCTAACGTTGAAATCACTATCTGGGGATTTTACGTGTAAGAACCAATCTGCTAAAAAATGTGATAGACCCCCTTTATTTTAAAGTTATTTGGGTGTAAAAATGCAATTACTTTCATCTGGGACCAAGTGCGGGGGTCAGAACTCCTTAAGTACAATATTTTTTTAAATGCCATTTTCTTGTTACTGAGATTCACACTGCAGGACTTTCTCCCAGTATAATAATAAGCCTAAGGTAAGTAATAAAAGTGAGTTACAAGCTCTATTGAAAAAATCCGAATTTTGCAAAATTTTGACATATATTGGCCCCCTTAAAATCAATGTTGACAGACATACGTAATCACCCCTCTACTCATATATGTTTGAAGATACATCATCAAAGACCTCTTCTTGAAAGAACCAGCTTGTTGACTTGATTCTTCATTGTTTTCAAATCACAAGCAAATTTGCTGATATCCCCATAAAAAGATAGTATATGGTGATATACCTTGTGCATGTACAATTACCTCTGGGTCACGTATACCTTTGTGGTGGTAACCTTTGGATTGTGTATTTTGTTTTGTGAAAAATTTAAGACAACCAAGCAGTTCTTTCAAGGGGTTGTTTATGATATATCTTCAACCTATCTGAAGTAGAGGGGTGGTGTTGAATGCCAACATTTTTGTTTTCAGGGGGGTCAAAATATGTGAAAAAGTACAATTACCAATTTCAAGGGGCGGTACCCCACTATTACTTTTTCTAAAGTGTTCAGAATTTGTATTGGTTTAAAGTTGTACTATGTAACTCCTGATTGACCAAAAGATGGACAATAAAATGTCTTACTCTTGAGTTATGACCCCCCAGACTTGGCCCGATGAACAAGCGCATATTAGTGCCTCTTTAAACCTCAAAGTAAACACACAAATGAACTTGTCCTGCTGCAAGTTTGATCTAAACCAAATATTACCCTTGGGTAGTGATTTTCAAAGTTGTGGATTGCTCCTTACCAATCTGTGACCCTCTCCACATAGTCTTTCACATTGGGCGGCACTTTTTGATGGTGACCACCCTAATTTTCCAATTGCTCTAGCGTGAAACGAATGGACTATTACTCTCAAATTTCAGGATTTTCATATCTCATCAATGTCTACCACACCTTAAGCAAAAAAATCCATGACGTGCTGCTGTGCCCATCTCGCAATGTTGACATGGAGTGGCCAAATAACAAATTTAACTCAGCAGTCAGAGCTCGAATTACTTGGGTGCACACAGGCACAATGCATGCAACTTTTCTGTGTGCATGTAAAGATTCTGTACTACATGCACGTGTGCATGTTAAATTATAAATAATCAATTCCATTTCAATTAATAAGCATGCAATTTTTAAACATAAGTAAAAAAAACTTAAAATTATAAACTGAAAAAGTTATAAAATCTGTATATTTTCCCTGGGAGCATCCTATATATAGGGCCCCTGAAGAATTTTGCAGCTTCAATCAATAGGGCCTATTTGGCATGTGTGTGAATATATTGCAATGGGTCATTTTGCCAGGTTTTCTTTGAAGGCAGCGTGTGAACGTGGGACCAACAGCCTCCAAAAGTATACATTATCGATTGGGAACCACTTGTAAGAGCTTATAAGGTTTCCATGCGGCATGTGTGAACATAATATGATTGTGCATGTGCCATTGATTTGTGCATAATGTAAGTTTTGGCATTTGCATGCACAAAATGCATGTAGTTTTATTTTGTAATTCGAGCTGTCAGCAGTACAAACTGCAGTTGTAATGCTATGTCATTCACACAATATCATCAAAATATAACTAGATCACATTTGATTTGATATTACTTTGTGTCCGGAGCTAAAATTGACTAAACTTTGGTTCTGCCCTACATGCAAAGTGTGCATGTAGGTTTTCAGAGCTACATGCCACAAAAAGAAAGCCACATGCATCGTGCATGGGTCGGGCACCCAAGTAAATCGAGCACTGTCTATTATTATACCGGTAACCTTTATCAAAATGAAATGACCAAATTTTTTGCCTCTGGTCCAAGAACAGTGTCTGGCAATGACCCTTGTTTTCTGTCAGTGGGGGAATGGATTTGAGCAGAAAAATCCTCTAATTAGGCCTTTTTTAGGTATTTTGCCATGCCTTTTGACGGCCTAATTATATGTAAAATGAAGCTCAAGATACCTGATTTTGAAAGTTGCAGGGAAATTGGTCATTGCCTTTTCTTAAAATTTACATTTTGGTTAAAAAGTTAGCATAGAGGGCGCTTTTCAAGATTTGCGAATGCTTTCTCATTTGCTGCTTTAATTGCTGGGTGAATTTGGCAGCCTTGTTGAAGGGATATGGTGGGCGAATAGTGAATACTGAATTATCCCAAACATCCTGCATTCCTAATCTTGCACCAAAAAATGTCTTGATGACCCCTGTTTGATTTTTCTTACGAAACAAGATATTTGAGTATAAGAGTGACTGCATGTGGCATCAGTTGTTTCACCCGCTAAAGTGTGACCGTAAAATATCAGCGCAACTCATATAAATGCATTTGACTTTTTTTTTTTTTCAATAGACGTATGCAAAACCAATATGGTGTGACAAAAACTATGATTGAATGAAGTGCTTTATTTAAATGCTCATTAGAATACATTGGGCACCTCTATTTTGGTAACTCCATAGATAGCAGATAATCCACTTGTCTGTGGGTCATTGGCCTACAACCACAAAATTAGAATCCAAATCCCAGGTTTGATGGTGTGATCAAAGTAAACTAGATCTCAACAATTTGCAAAAAATATCACCAAGACCAGTTTTACAAAAACGTTCTTAAAAGAAAATGGCAATCCTAAAAGCTTGGCTTAGAAAAATCAATAATATAGGTTTGAAAAAAATAACAACACACTTATGGACTCCCGCCCTCCCTATCCCCATCTAGACTAACTACAACAGCAAGATTCGATTCACGGTGTAACCCAAGAGCTATTCTACTCCATGTGGTACTCTTAGGTCTCTACTCCAAGGGTACCCCCTTGATGCACTTTGATGACGTACCTACAACTAAGTACATTGGAAGTATACGAACCACTGGCTGGATAGCACCTGTTTACTTATGGCAGTCCCTCTCCATATGTACTCTGCATTGCCTGCTAGGTTGCTGACAGGTACCCATGTAAGCCCAACAGTATGGAGTACCTCTGGCGCTACTCGACAGGAGTACTTCAGAACATGTACTACTCCCCTACCACTGCCTAGTAGGCAGCACCATGGACGCATAGAGGGCGCCAACATTACATTGTTTTTTTAACTACTTTCTTGATCAGTTTCAAGCTTAGTAACAACATCTATATTTGAGTTGGGACACCAAAACCCCTATAATACATTTGTGTAAACACATAACCCTATTGACCAAAATGTTAATAATGGACCAAAATTACTAAAATGATCACACAAAGCTCAAAGCTCATTTTGCCTGGAGTACCCGTGCAGGATCCCGCATGGGGTGACTAGTTGTTGTTAAGGTACTGCGTGTGCACCCAGGGGAATGGTTTCCCCCACTTTTGCGGCCTGTGATGTGGTACATGCTGGTGTGTACTCCTGCGGCACTTAATTCACTTCAAAGTACTCTCCCCATGAGACATGGTTGTGTACCCCAGTTCCCACACCAGTCCTATCAGTACGGCAGTCGTACGTGAGGGAAAAATTTACTGAACTTCTTGTTCATGCTACAATTAGGCAACAACCGGTGCTGCTCTGTGGGACTTTTTCATACACCTTCCAATCTCTTGCTTTTTGCAACCTTTTGTCGCCAATAGTATCAAACTATTTTCACCTGTGGCTCACCATCAAAACTGCCCAGATTCAGCGTATTTGGTAAATACAGTCAGACCTCCTTTATTACTGCACGATCATATGAATCAAAGAGAAATCGAAAATTGTGCACAGAATTGTCAGAAGTGTTGTTTTTGACATGATAACAGAATGAACGTTTGTCAAGGATACTCCTTTTCCTCACCCCAATCATATTGAGATACTAATTTGAATGGGAGGTAGACTTGTTTGTACAAGGTGTTTATGTTCACTTGCAACATCTAATTACACGTTCATAGTCATGCAATGCCATCTCTAAGCTGTGGTGTTGGTAAACAGTGAGAAACCTCCTGGAAGCATATCCAGTTAGTTTCCTTGTAAGTCTGTGGAGAGACAACTTCCTGAAGCCATAATCCAGTTAGTGGTCCTTGTAAGTCCTTGGATAGACACTCACATTTTGATGGAGTAGTTTGTGACATTGAAAGCTATTCCTGACTAAAATCTTTACATGACCATTTTTCACTCAGCAGTAAGCATGCCACCTAAAGAGCAAAAGCAGTTTTCCCACCATCCCTTCATGCCAAATATAGATACAAATCTATGTAAACTGTCAGGGATTGAACCAATCACATCGCGTTGCCAGTTGTTAGAATGAACCAATCAAATAAGCGTTGCCTGTTACGCAGCACTCGAAGGCTGTGGCACACACATGCTTTACGGTGCTTGAGTTTTAGGCAAACCAACTTGGGATTCACCTACATTAATCCGGCACTAATTGATTTGGGATTCCACATCGAATTTAGATCGCCTGAAATGCCTTCAAACAGAGAAATACCTTAGCTTCCCACAATGCAGTGCTTCCATTGGAAGTTTTGTACAGGTTGCCATATGGATCGTTAGAGATGAAATGCCTTAAAATGCAGTTTGTGATCAGTACTGTCAATTTAAGCCATGTTTCGTCACTAACGGATCCACATCAGTACCTGTACAAAAACCTCCAATGGAAGGGGCAATGCATTGTGGGAATCTATTGAAATCTTCTCTTCCTTCAAAACTGTCATAAATTATCACTGACTCGTTTCCAGACCATTTTCTCTCTGGATACAATTACAAGCTTAAAACTTTTCCAGTGACTGTTTCTAATGGTTGCATCAATTTCAGAAACATGGTGCCTGATGTACAGACTGTGTTTTTTGGTTTTGGCCACCCTTGGATTTCTTTGTACATGTACATCTGCAGTATTGGGTTGGTTGGGGAGACATACAGGTTTGAAAACTGTTTTCTATCTCTTGTTCGAAAGACGTTCTGTGTGAAAGTCATAAAACTAATGTATCGCAAACACACGCAATGGTTGGTAGTTTGGGCTTTTTATTAACTTGTCATTTTAAACCATATTAGAAATATGCAATTTTTAATATCTGAAAATTGCATTGTTTTTAACATATTAAACTTGGTGATATTGTAGTACTAAATGTTTGGAATAAATCATGACATTTTTTCACTTTGGACAAATGCAATGAGCTTACAACATGGAAAATATACAATGTAATAAGCCCTCTCTATCCTAACTCATAGCTATATACATGTGCATCAATTTTATATCTTACTGGACATTATTAAGTCAAATAGGGATTGGAGTTATGCTCTTTGAAAGGGATATTTGTGTAAGACTGTAAGAGGGCGCTTAAGCTCAATAGGGGGTGCTACATTTTTGGCACTTTATCAGTAATTGTTTGCGAACTCAATATGTATAAGCATACAAAGTATTCACATGCTTTTAGGAACGAGTGCAACAATCTGCCTATTTTATCCCCCAGCTTGAAACACGGGGATTTTGCTATAGCATGCATGTCCGTATGTGTATGTATGCCAGTTTTTTACGGCTCCTTTGAAAAGTCTGATTTAAACCAGACTTGGGATTAAGGTGCATTACAGATTCCCTCATATATGCATGATGTCAAAGGTCATAGAACAATGTCAAAGGTCATCCAAGGTCATGTTGGATGTATGTGAGGGTGTGTGTGTGTGTGTGTGTGTGTGTGTGTGTGTAAGAGTTTTGTTAGGTTTTTGTTTATTACGTCTCCTTCGAAAAATTTGTCCGATTTACACCAGACTTGGAGTTAAAGTGAAATGGGTTCCTTCATGTGTGGATGATGTCAAAGGTCATGGACCAAGGTCAAAGATCATGTTTCAGACTGCCATCTTGCCAGGTGTGTGACACAAGTTTATTGCATTATTTTTGTACTTAGGGACTGGGCTATTAATAATAATAATAATAGCATTTATAAAGCGCCATCTATCTAGGCAACCTATTCCGAAGCGCTGTACAAAGAGTTACAAAAACAAGTAAACAGAAGAAACATTAATTCAACATGAACATGTAACCTGAAGGAGGAGCAAAAAACATACAAAGTAATGGATCTTGAACAAACTTATATTAGAGAGTCAAATAGCAATAATTGAAAATGCAATAATTTAAACATTAAACTTAAAGGCAGATTGAAACAAATATGTCTTAAGATTGAGCTGATGTTACAAATTTGAAAATAAGTGGACTGACAAATTTTCTTGTTCAGCCATTGACATGTTTTCATCAAGCAATACCCCTAAATTGCGAGCAGAATGTGTAGACTGAATATTAGTGTTGGCAATTTGAATATGATTATCCTGGATTTTAGCATGCAAATGCTTAGTTGTGAACATGACAAGTTCAGTTTTGTCATCATTTAGCTTAAGTTTGTTAGCAGTCATCCAGGACTTAATGTCTGCAACACAACATTCATTATTATTATTATTACCATATGGTATTCTTACAGAACAATAATCCATTTACATAACAAAACACAATTATACCGAAATACACATTTTGATAAATTCTTGGAGTACTTGAAAACTGGTATAAAGCACTATTTAGGGAGGGGTCATTATTTACGCCAGGGGAGAATGGAGGATTTGAGGGGGAACCCAAAAAATTTTTGTAAGAGGGGGGAACGTGAAATTTTTCATCAACGAGAGAGAGGGGAACATGAACTTTTAAATGGGGAAATCAGCATGATCAAGGGGGAGTGTGAAATTTTTGAACGGAAGCGAGGGGGGAACGCGAATTTTTTTTGCCGAAAAAAGTTGAAATCCTCCATTCCCCCCTGGCATAAATAATGACCGCTCCCTTAAGTAGTGCTAACATTTGGTAGGATATCCTTGAACTACGGTGGTCGTAAGTACGTATCCTGTTTCTAAAATTGGAAAGCGTAAATTGTTGAAACCCAGCATTTGGAAAATTCTTCAAGACTGTGAATAATACCGAAAGCATTGTGGGAAAAAGGCTGCGGCCCCCGTAGCGATTGCGTGTTCACTTTTCGTGTTTGTTAGTACCGAAGTACCCGACCAAAAACGTTCAATTTTCTCGCTAAGTTATATAGGTTCAGACCAATTACGATACATATTGAAAAACCACCATAGTAACGGCCCTCTGATGCAAAATCTATAACCACCTTGTTATTCCAGAATATTTGAGATTAGTTTCATTTGCATACATTCGCTAAGACGGACTGATAACGTTAATCTCTCGAGACAGTGTAGTGCAAGTACTAATTTAGATAATCTTTCACAGTCTATGTGTCGGCAGAATCGGTAACGCACAAAAAAATACGGCAAACCGATATACCGACAATTTAATACCCGGTATTTACCGGTTGTATATAGTTTTCACCAGTTGGTGAAAACACAATCAATGATCGGGCCTCGGCAGTGTCTATACCCCGGTTCGTCCCCGGTCATAAATGCAAACGGAAGTATGCGGCACCCAACACCAGAGTCCTCCCGCCTTTCAGTTCCACAAGTGCCTGTATCCCGTTAGTTGTTAATTACACAGTTGCTAACAAAGAAATACGACACTATTCTCTAGGCCATGTCTTCCATTAGGTTTCAATCAAACAGTAAGTAAACAAATTAGTTCATTTTAGCTTGGGAAGGCTTAATCCCCGGTCTCCTCCTCTAAAAGGTTACTCGCACGATCTCACCGCTCTTTTTACCATAAGATCCGACACCCCGACATTTTATTACTACTTGCGCGGCTTTTTATTGCTCCCAGGAAATCCTCTTTTTCAAATTCCACAAGATTAGATAGATCGTTTTTTAGAATTGAGAATTTTAGAAACACAGGGAGTCGGTAATTACATTGTTGGAGGAAGGCTGGATATTTGGCGATAGACAGTGACCAATTTATTGAACCACACACTGAGTTTGATACACACAGCATTCCAATAGGAAAATTGGGGTGTGGTGTGGGTTTGGTGGACTAAACCGTTAGTGCCAAACCCAAAATAGGGGATACCAATGCGGATTGGCCAATACTCAAGAATACTTAAAGCCAGAGGCTGGCTTCATCCCCCTCTACCCATACGGGTAAGGTTTACCCAAGGCAAACATATGCATAGCCGAAGGAGTGATGATCCGCCATGGAAAAGCCCATAACCAACGGCCACCGGACATATGGTGCACCCCTCAGTGCCCCCACCCTGAGGGGGACCCCAACCCAGTACCCACTTGGGTGGGTGGAGGGTGGGGATTGTTGATGCCATGTACCGCACTGTCTTCCTCCAGCCGGAATTGTGACAAAAGGGAGGCACAAAACTTTACCCACAACAGGACAAAAAATCGCGCGGGAAACCCCAAGTTTTTTAAACTAAGCCACTCGCTGACTGGTGGCAAGGTATAACAATCGGCCCCCGCAAAATCTAACGAGGCTAACACCAGGTCCCAATTGGCCAAGACACTCCTTTTGGGCACGTTACCATGGGCAATTAAATGGAGTGGACTTACACCATCAGTACAGGAAGCCCACGAAATTGGTTGGGGGAACCACCCCTGGAATGATCAGGGTTTACCAAAAATTTGCTTCAAATTGAGAACTTGAAATTGAAAGCTTTGATTTTTTTTATTTTTTTTATTTTTTTTATATTTTCTGTTTTAAAACGAAACCCTGTCCGTGAAATTGTCATCTGTCATGTCGATCCTAACTTGTTTATATCACTCGTTTTTTATTTCAAAAAATACATACCATTTACATGAGCTAAGTCACTACAATTCGGAAAGAGAAATCGAAATAAGTGTATGAAATTGTTACTTACAGAAATACAGCAGCATCGAGGCAAAGATTTCACACGCTCATGAGGTAGGCCACGAAGTGCGTGAACAAGTTAGAACTGGCCTCGGGGTTCTTGACCTGGAGCCCCGGGGATTGGCCTGCGGACTGGTGGACTGTCCCACGTGCTGATTCAACACAACTGTTTACGTGATTTTTAAAGACGAACCGAAAGGAACGCAAGATCCAAAAATTGGGGGGCGAATCTTTGCAAAATTCAGAGCAAAGAGAACATGTATGCATTTAATGATTTTTATGCCAACGCGATACAAAGTTTTCTGTAATTTTAAAAGCTATTTACTGTATCACGCTTGTAGCTTTTACGTACTATTAGATCGACGTACTTGGTACTAGGCTGCGCCAAAACCGGCGCTGGGGCAGACATATGCGACGTAACTTAAATTACTATGCCGTTTTCATGGTTCAGATCTCCTCCTCTTCAAAATTACAGGGAATTACAATTTTTTCAGAAAGAAACCAGCAAACATCTTCACCCATTGGGGGGCAGCGTCGCATTGTTATGCTTGTGAGGGTTGCAAAGGGTGGAAAGTTTCCGGGAATTGAAGGGCCTGGGAGGGAAGGGAATATGGAATTCAGACATTTCAGTTTTGGCATCTTTTAAGTTTTTTAAACAATTTAAAAATACTGTTCAGGAAAAATTAAAAACCATGTTAGTAGGCATTTCAAGTGTGACTAATTGCGACAGCCCATTATATAACAGGCCTTTTAGTTGTACAGTTTATTATTTCAGAATGTTATCAGGAACAGAGTATTGAGGGGCACTCACAGAAATATCTAGCCAAAATTGTTGAAGGCTAAATGCGCATTTCCAAAAAAGTATTTTGTAAGTCTTGTTTTCTTAAAAATTTTAATAATTTTTGGTGTTAGGGACTTTTGCACTTTGATCTTGAAAATTTTGATAGTTTCTATTAGGCATTTCTCAGACAGGATATAGGGCTAGTCATTTTGAAATAGACTTATTTGAGTGTACCTTTGCTAAGCCTCTAACTGGAATTAAACACGGAAGTTACTAGTGCTTTCTAATAAATTGGAAAAGACTATTTTGACCGTTTTATTACAAAACTTGTTACATATATATAATATCAGTTTTGTTCAAGGTTAATTTTAATAGCAAATGTTGTAAGCTTAAATTATTATGTTATTGATAATTGCCAACCCAAATAACTTAGCACGTTCAGAGGACTGGGCTGATCATGTGTATGTAAAATCAACCCAAAAGGTGGCTACAAATTTTTTAAAAATGTGGAAATTTGGATTTCCAAAAAATGCTGAAATTAGCTGGATGGCTGAATTTCCACTAAATATTTTCACGCCTGTTACAGGAAGCAGTCAAAACTTTTTAATACATAAGTTTATTTTGAAGTTCTCACATGGGTGGTGTACAGAATACAAAATACCGAGACAGTGAGTGATAGATTTATAAAATAAACTTGGACCCAAACATGTATTAGTTGTTTAAAGGTTGGTTTATTTCATTTTCTTCAGTTGTTTAAAATATGCTTGTTTTGATTGTATGTCTTCCGCAGCATTCAGAGTAATCTTCCTAATTCTGCAACAAAAGGACCTATTTTTTTTGTATCAATTTACAAAAGAATTTTGAAAATTCCCAAATCAGTTCCGAAATTCCCATAAATTCCGTTATAATTCCCAAAATTTCATTGGGAAATTTTCAGCTTTTTTTTCTGAAAAATTCCCGGGAATTTTGCAAACCTTAGGGCTTGTGATGCTAAATGTAGTTAAAAGATAATTGAAACGACAAAAACTCGCGATCTATAGATAATGTCTGAAGAAGCATTTGATCTTTGATTTTCCCTTGAAAATGTAATTTAGAATTTCGTACGAAAGTCAATGGATTAACACAGGATATCGTAAAGTATGCTGGTATGGGCATTGAATGAAGTGTAAAATGGAAAATCGGGGCTTTTAGAATAACAACAGTATTCCCACTAGAGCCCCACACACATTACAAAAAAATCTACATATTAAATCTTATGGGAATAAAAAATGTTTGGGACACGAATAAACAATTTAACACCATTCATGCCATCGAAAACAAATAAAAAATCATTGTGAATAATTATGAGTTATTTACCGAAAATGTTTCTTTTACTGTACCGTAAATCCAACATTCATAAACCAAACCAACAGTCTGATATAATCACCACAAACAATATTATTGTGAGCGCAAGAAATTAAACCCTTCGTTTCGAAGCCGTGGTGCTTTAGCACCAGCGATTGTATATGGTGGTTTGGAACTTCGAAAGGGGAAGATTATTGACACGTTGCGTGGCGGGTCCGTTGCGAAGCAGCCAGTTTCTTTGTGATCGATTTGACTGTGTGCTCATTGCGTGAACAATGTTTTTAACTGCTTTGTGCATGTGCATTAACACGGGCCGATCATGTCCGGGCCCCAAGAAAATGTGAAGGATTGGAGATAAAAATAGTATAACTCATAGAATTAGGTAGGTAATTAAGTCATGGGGGGTCATGATAGATTGAGTTAGTGAATGGTGGAAGGGTTAGACTTACAGTGCATGTTTTCGGGAAATTGGGTTCAAAGAACTTTGCTTATCTTACGAAAATATACCGCATGATCAGCAATGTGCCTTGCGCCATGCGGATAAAAAACTCGGTATCTATAAATCGGTATTCGCGAAATTAACATACCGACAATACCGGTTCTTTAGCTTCACCGAAAAATACCGGTATATCGGTTTACCGAGTCTCTCTAGTCTGTGACACGGACTACACCACTTTCCGGACCGCCGTATCCTTGAACCACAAAATATTCCACTGGATCAGATAATTCTGAACATTTGAAACTATGAAGGCCTAAGCTTAAAAATCATGACTGTGGCATTTTCGCTAGCAACTGCATTGTCGATAAATAGCTTTCAATCCAAGCCACTCAAGTAGTTCCAAATTTTGAGTTTTAGTTGTTTGAAAGGGCACACTTTATGTGAAGTGCTAGAAAAACAGTATATAACTGGAGCATTTGGAGGTGCTAAAACAACTAGCAAAGTTCTTAAACCATTCATTATTCTATAAAGGGGAATGGCTATAAAGGAGAACTCCTTTTGCGAGAATCTGAACAGGTTCTCTTTGTGAAATTTTAACTACTTAGTTCTTCAGGTAGACAAGGATGAATATTAATCTTTCCCTGGAGGTAGCCAGTGCACACAAGTGTTGAAAAAAAAACCGTGCACTTGGACGGTCGCCGGTTCGAGTCCAGCGAAGAGCACATGGGTTTTTTTTTTCAACACTTGTGTGCGCTGGCTATCTCCAGGGAAAGATTAAGAAATATTCATCCTTGTCTACCTGGAGAACTAAGTAGTTAAATTTTCAAAAACAAAAATAAATTGTAAATGTGGATATGTATTCCGTTCTGATGCTATCCGCTAGGAAAGCGATGGACACCTTTCGGACCTAACACCTATAGATATGTCGCTCCTCTACCAACCCAGACTTAATAGCTCAGTTGGTTAGAGAATGTGCTAGTAATACGGTGATCACCGGTTCGAGTCCAGCCAAGTGCACATGAGCTTTTTTTTTTTCAACACTTGTGTGCGCTGGCTATCTCCAGGGAAAGATTAAGAGAATTCAGGTTCTCTTGGTTTAAAACCAATTTCAGGGCCTGAATACTACATGTAGATGAATTATTTTTATTAAACTTCTCTTTATACAGAAATGCTATGAGCAAAAGCAGTACAAGAATGGGTTGAAGTTTGCCAAGCAAATTCTCTCCAATCCAAAGTTCACTGAACATGGAGGTGAGTATAGAAGCAACAGTAATTAACTTCACTTTAAAAACAAAATACCATGTTCATTCTAATAAGGGCCCTGGGGTGCTTAAAGACACTATCAGTGATTTCACCCAATAGATCAGAATTATTAAAAATGTGCAGGAATAGCTTAAAAGTAAAGGATAAATCTGTAGAATTCTCATAACTTATTTTTTTGCAACTAAAAAAATTACCGAAAAAGAAGAAGAAAAGAGAAAGAAAAACAGCAGTTAATAATAGTTTCTGATTCTGAATCTCCATCAATTAAATGGTTTGTAGTTAGGTTCCGTAATGCAACAATAATGACTTAAAATATTCTGAATTTATCCGTTTTAGCTGTTTTAAATTCTTCGCATTTTCCAGGATAGTTAGGATATTACTTGTTACAAAAATGCAAATGGCATCAGTTGAGTCTCATAGAAAATGATTTTTTAACAGAAGTAGATGGGGATAAGTTTGCTCAAATGAGCCTGCAGAAGCGGAGTTATCAGGGTGTTGAGGGTTTTGTACATTTTAGGCAAAGCCCATGTGAGGTCATTGTAAAAACACCATTTTTTCACAGAAAGAAATGGCTATGTACTTCAGATTGCGGATTACTCTTGGGAGGTGGGATTAATGGATTGTTTCAGGATTGAGAGGTCAAAAGCCGTTGTAGGATCATTTAGGTCCATAGTGATGAAATTCAAATGTTGCTTTTTTACCAAGTAAAAGTGGGTTGCTTTTACCAAAAGGGGGGGTTATAATTTATATGTGTATCAGTGAATAAGAGGTCAAAGATCATCTGAGGTCATTTCCAATCATTGTGTAAAAGGTCTGTGTCAGAAAAGAATGTAACCTTTTGGGTCAGTTCAGTTTCATAAAATCCATGGAGTGTCCACAAACATTTAAGCAGGGTTTATCAATGTGGGGGACTCCCATGTGGCAAAACATTGGCCATCACACATTGTTCATGTCCTGTTTTGTGCTAGAGCTTGTCCCCATTTAGGTTAAGTTTCTGGTGAATTCTAGACAAAGGCTAAAAAAAGTCATGGAACACTCATTAATAGACCTAAAATTAGTGGTTCACATTTTGGTATCAGAAAAAGCTAAGATTTTTCTCATTTACCACATGAAATCTTAGCAGCCAAATAATGTTATGAGCGAAAATGTGGCCCATTTTGGCTCGACCCAATATTAATGTTTACACCGTACCTATGGGGCTTACAAAATTCATGTGTTTAGCTTCGCATCAAAAACAGATTGAAATATCGGCGTGAAAACTTTACAGATGGGGTTTTGGAAGTGAAGGCCAATCTATCAAGGTAAAAACTTCATTATCCTTAAAGCGGGCCATCACCCTTTTTAAACCCTGTTGAGCTAAGGTATTGCATTTAGTTAAAGCTATCTTTCTCAAGTACTGTTGGTTTTATGTAAATCTGCACATCGGGGTGGTTTTACGCCATTGGGATTGTGGCAGATGGCATGTAATCAAAAGTGAATGAAGAAATGAAGATGTCACCTATCAAACACTGTGAAACCTAAGGTCTATATGCACAGAAGTTTGACCAGGATCTAAAGTTAGACTGTTCTAAGTGCCATTTTTTTAGTCACCCAGAGAAGCATTTTCCTTTACTTGACATATAGGCTATTTTGTATGTATTTGAAAATTTGCATTAAAATATTGGAAATTGCCAGTATTATCAAGAAAAATGTAAATAATTGTTAATTTTGGACAAGACTAGTTTTGAATTACCATATCAAACTTTTCCTAAACGTTTATACTTACCGACTTACACTAAGGCATTCCCGAACTAGTAATAGGTAATTCCATATAAAATCATTGTCTGCTTCTGCATTGGTATAATGATATATACTCCCATTGTTTCATTAATTACTCCGGCTATTAGACTTCTCATGTTGTGGTGAGGAAAAAACAATCGTCAATCCTACTTACATACTTTGTATTAATAATGGACATTTATTTTGCTATGTCAAATATTTTTTTATATATTATAGGCGTTTCCTTTTTATGGATTCATATCTACTATTCGCCAGTTTCTACTGGTGTATTACTTGATTCATTGCTAGTTTGAAACTTTGTTATCACCCTAAGCATCATCAAGTACTTAATTCTAAACTTATTTAATTAATGAATGACGACTTACGGTTTGAAATGTATCCGCTCATAACTTCATCTTCTCCATCCTGGGATTTGTTGAGCAACCTATAAGCTCCGCTCCACCAAATCACATTAATCGTTTTATATCTTAATTATTAACTAGTGTTTTTTTGTTCGTAATTTTTATTTAAGTAACCCAATTGTGTGTACAATGCTGTTACTTAAGTTTTTTTTTGTATAAAATCCTTAGAAAATTGTATTTTCTTAGCCCGTTGTTTGTTTTACTCGTGTTTGTTTCTTAGGATTTCCTTTCGTTTGTCTGACTTGCAACACCATCTTGTCCAGAGGTATTGTTCTCACTTTTTTTTTTTCCACCCGGTTTCTAAAATTGCTCTCTTCTAACTTTCTTGTTGTCAACCTACACGTAAGTCCACCCATCTCTCAATCCTCTCACTCTCTCTCCTCACTCTCTCCCTCTCTCTCTCTCTCTCCTTTCTCTTTCTCTATTGTCTCTCTCTCTCTCTCATAACCACTTTCGCGACTGTTTTCCTTGACTTATACTTTTCCAGTATTGACGCGCCCGCTTATACGAACTGCCACTTTAACCACCAGCTTCACGACGAAGACTTTCGCGCATCACTAAATTGAATTTTTCACAAACATAAATTGAACATCATCAAAAACTTAAGTCCACTTTGCATCAACCCACGTTACTGACAGACCCATTATTCATCTCCGCAAACATGTGATCCACCCATCCTTCGGCACCTACCCCACAAAACCAATTTCTGTGTTTATGGACTCCCGCTATCACAATGACGACAGCTTTAACACAATAAAAACATCAAGCAATGACTCATTTTCCATATTACATTTCACGTAGTTCGTATACAAATCATATGAAGAGAAAATCACTAATACCTTGATCACCTCCAAACCATTCTTTCATGTCTTACGCATTTTCGAATACATGCTTACTGACACCAAGTCACCACCTCACTTTTATGGCTACACGTACATTCCAGGACTACTGGCAGAGGGAAGGGGAGTTGTCTGTACATAAAAAATCACCTCTCATACAAAAATCATCGACCACAGCACCGGACCAGAATTGACTCACTTTCATCGAGCCGCACAATTAACACCAACAATAGACCTAAAAAATATTAACGGTCTGAGTTACTTACAGACTGCATGAACCATCACCAATCCAAAATTTTAACAACAGTTTCGAGCAGCTTCTCACTGACCTAAATAAAACTAACTACGATGTCTATATTGTCGGTGACTGAATATCAATCTCTAAGTATTCCACTCATTCCACACATCAATGACTTTATTAACACAGCACTTGCAAACTCTAATTCCCCAAAATTAAAACAGACCTACAAGAATCAGCATAACACAGCCACATCATGATAAACATTATCACCAACTCATGACAAGACTCCACACCGGGATATTGGTCACAGACCAAACAGATCACTTTGCCCATTATTCCTCTTACAATCTCTTAAGATAAGGCATGCCGAAAAAAACAAACAATCATAAAAGTGACTACAGAGATCCAACATTCGCAAATTTAACCGTATAGGACTCAACACTGATCTGGAACTATACTCACAAGAAAATGGACCCCCTAAACAGCGTACAGCAAACTTCATCCTAACTTATACCACATACAACGAATCCTTCCCTTCTCAAAAGAAGAAACATAAAAATGGAACCACAAGCAGCCATGGATGACAACCGCAATTTCCAAGTCAATCAAAAACAAGCACGGCCTCTACACAACAAAAATACCTGAAGAAAAACACACCAGCAACCAACAACAATACAAACAATACAAAAAAAAATTAAACTCACACTATTCGTTATTGCAAGAAAAAAAACACAACACAGAACAAATTTAGAAACTTTAAAATGATCTTACCAAAACCTGGACATTCCTAAACACATTGAGGCAGGAAGGTATCCACTCACAGATCCATGACCATTTCAACTATAATAATAACAGATTAACATGAATCCCGACTTGATATAGCTAACCGCATTCAACGATATCATTCACTAACATGGGCAAAAACACTTGGCTAGCAATATTCCACTCCAATAACCATTAATAAAACACCTTGCAAAAAAAATTCACCGCAAAGTTTCCTGAATCCAGTCCTGTAGATGAAATGCACAAAAACTTAGCCACTAAGAAAACCTGGTAAAAGTGAAACGCCCCTGGTGGTACCGATAAGATAGATCCTTGGATGCTAAAAAATCATCTGAAATACCATCTATCACCTATGATGCACAGATTAACCAATCAATTCTCACCGGAACCTTCCCGACACTCAAATCAGCCAAAGTTATTCCTAGTTATCAAAACAAAGATGCACATAACATGGCAAATTACAGGCTATTTCTGTTCTTCCATCTTTTCAAAACTACTTTAAAAAAATTAACAACGTCTGTCTACATCTTCAATAAAACAAACACATTTTGTCGAGGACACAATACGGTTTTTTTTTAGGCCCAAAGATCAACTTACATGGCAATCCTTGAACTAACAACCAACCTCAACCTTGCCACTAAAAAATAAACTACACACTGGGAGTATTCCTGGATCTCCCAAGCTTTCGATCACATGACCAACAAACATTCTTCTCTCCACAAGCTTATCATACGGTGTCCTGGAGTAGCTTGTGATTGGTCAGGAGTTAAAAAAACATAACCAACCGTTCACAATCAGTTTACGTACACTCCACCGCAACATCCATCAAACCTATTACAGTTGGCGTCCCGAAAGGCTCAATCCTGGACCCCTACTCTTCATTATTTACATGAATAAATACGAAATCTTAACACACTAAAAGAATCTGATTGCAGATTGACACAAAAATTTTTCTCTCAAACCTAAACATTAATGCCTCTTTAACAAGCATGAATCACTAAATAACTCGCAAAAATCACGAGGTTTGCAAAACAAACTTCTCTACAAGGGTTCAAAAACGAAACTAACATGCGTTTCTATCCACCACAACACCAATCAAAATCAAACATTAACATAGATAACCAGACCATCTCCCAGGTACAATCAACCAAACTTTCTTGGGCATACACAATCGCCGATAAATAAAAGGATATGAACACATCAATCGGTCACTACCAAAGCGTCTCACGCCATTGGTACAATCTACAGAGTTAAAACACCACACCTTCCAGGACCACACTTAAAATAAACTTTAAAACACACAGTTTCCCATTACATTAGCTACGTATAATTGACGGCCTCAAACTATCCATTCACGACTCACCACAATAAAAACATAACACAGAAATGGGCCAGTCGCAATATCAACAACTAACACCTTAGAACCACACCTTTGCCTAATTTCACTCACTGACACTTAAATTAGAGCACCTTAACAACTTCAAACAGCGCGCTTAGTTTGACTATCACAACAATCGGTTACCTCCGACTGTAGCAATTACTTTATCCGAACAGACAAATCCACAGCTATAAACACCAGCCAAGCGACAAAAACTTCATTTCACCTCCCAAAATCTTTCCTCTGAAAAAGCATTTCAGTATCACCGGCGCAAAACTTGGAATGATCTTCCAGAATCCATCCCACAACCAATTACAAACAAAAATACCTTTTTAAAGATCAACTCAAAAAACATTTCATCAACCAGTACAATTTTTAATAATTCCCCCAGTCCTTTTTTCTCTCCTCACTTATCTATGTCTTTTCTATCTTACTCCTTACTTTTTTTCTCACACTTCTAACCTATTCGTACCTCTGCTCCTCATTTATGCATAGTACTACATACCTCAGCAAAACAGGTGAAAAGTCTGTCATTGTCCATTCCGTATCCTTTATTTTCCCGTTTATGTGTTTGTGTAGCAATTAGAAGATGTTGTTTTGGTTTGTCTCTTTGTTATGTATATTTACTAGGTAAATATTTATATATCCCCTAACGTGTGTCCATTATTGAATAGTGAGTATATTGTACTTGTATGGTTTACAGGGGGGGCAGTAATATCTATTAAGAACTATAGCGGGTGTTCATTACTGGTCATAGCATATCATATCATCAAATGCTCCCATTTGAGCCAGTTTGCAATTGCTACTTTATGTATTATGAAATTAACATACTGTATTAGTCATTTCGGTCAAGACGAATAGTTTATGGAATGAATACATTGAACATTGAACTAGGAACCTTTCTATTACCGCCCATGACCAAAAATTTTTGATGCGCCAAACACTAATGCATGCATAAAACATCCATATTATCAGTTATCCCGGGGTACATGGAGGAAGACAAGCTTTCCGTGGACTAGAAAAATTAAGGACCTGATCTCAGTAAAAGAAAGATTGAACAAGTAACAATTCTGTTTTTACGGCAGTTTTACACGTGCGTGCATTCGTTACGACTGTCGAAGGAAGGTTAAGGGACATGTCCTGTTTTTCGCGGCAGTTTTACACGTGCGTTGCACTCGTTACTACAAACTGCCAATGCGACGACTGCCAAGTTTTAGCGGCTGACCTTTCACCGATGTGTATGCTTTTATCGATCATTGTGGACGACGATATAGTAAACCAAAGCTCGAAATACAACTGAAACAAACAAGTTGTTTTACATGATTTGTTTACATGCTTCATAGTCTGAGGGAGGCCTTGGAATGCAAATTTATGCA
>JAMKCH010006345.1:0-32693 GCA_023653785.1 Ophioderma brevispina
TTCGTTTTCCAGAGATATTTGAGATTTCGTTTCATTTACACACATTCGCTATGACGGACTGATAACGTTAATCTCTCGCACAGTACCAATTTATATAATATCTTTCCCAGTCTGTGACACAGACTACACCGTGGGAAATACTTACCGGACCGCTGTACTGTCGGGGTTTGTGAATGGGGCCAAAGGTCACATGAGGTCACCAACATCAGGGATGCAAATTCGACGAGAATCACAGAATTGATTCTCGCAGTGATTCTCGTAGCATCCAGATATGAGAATCAATTTCTCCCATTGAGTCATGTATTAAGTGTTGTCATTTCCAGTAATTTTGATTCTTGCAAACTCACTTGAAAATTGCATCCATGAACATGTACCCACCCTGCCCCCTCCTTTCCACCAAGTTACATCATCGTAGCCCTTACAGAATTCATACGGCATGCAATATTAAGGGTTAACATTTTGACCACAGATACACAGACAAACAACCGGAGTAATCCCTATGTGCCTTTTGCAATTCTTGCAGACGACACAAAAAACTGCAAAATAAATAAAAATTCCTTTAAAAGGAATTGCACGTTCAATCGTGAATGAATCATGTTTTTTTATATAATTTTTAAATTTATTATTGACTGACAGTGCTGAAATTTGAGTTTTGGTTTTGGGTAGTTGATATTTATATTTTTAATTATAGGATTATAAATTTAATCATTGTTTGGTACTCAGATAATGGTAAATTCTATTCTGAAAGAAAATGGTAGTATTCTGCGAGTATACTTTTAATTTGGAAATTCAGAGTGTGGTTTTTAAGTGGAGAATTATGTAAAAGATAATGTTATTAGATATAGACATTGGGGCAAGAGTTCCATATGGTCACTTTGTGGCCAAAATTTCTCTTTTTTTCTTGACCAGTTTTAACAAAAAGTTAAAAAATCTCTTGAAAACCTGAAAGAAATATGGTAAAATGAAATTCTTTTTACACCTATGCGATCAGAGCGGGAAGCTGAGACAAACCTTTTTTTTTTTAATTTTCTTGGCTTTAACCATGAGATATTCTACATGATATATAGGCCTACAGTGGAGTAACCAGCTTTTTTCAGGGGGAAAAGGGTGGGTGGGGGGACACATATATTTTCAGGGAGAAAGCATATTAAAATTTGTTAATATAGTATAGGCCTATGTTGTTTTCACTGTAATCACTGTAAATTGGCACGTTTGCAGAAAATCACTAATTTTTGAGGGGGAGGGGCCAAGATTCCCCACAAGGGTGGGGGGAAACTGCCCCTGCCACCCAACTCCCACTCTGGGTACGCCACTAGATATACACGAGATTTTGCCAATTTTAATGTTTATGTTCGCCTTAGTATATTCATGGATTATCATGACCGCCCCCCCCCCCGGCACCAAATACGCATCTATTTTCTAGAACAGGATTTTTAAACTTAGAAGTGATAGTACCGCCATATCGCGTAAAAGAGTCCTAAACAATACACAAAATGAGAAAAATTGAGATTTAATAGTGTATATTTTCGTCACTTCCAGCGCAACATTTAGTATACTCTGGCTCATAATTTATTGGACATGTTACATAAGTAATGGTAAAATATATGTAGAAATCGGCTTTCCTCAGGAGCTTTCCTTCGGTGTTGTTAACAAGGGCCGCTATACACATACACATTCAATTCAATGAAATCAACACACAGAAACGAGCGGTGCAAACCTAAACGGATCTATACAGCGTTTTTCGTCTAAATCTAATCACTAAGTTCAAGAATTTAAATTCTATAAATGCAACCCTTCACAGACATCTTCTAAAGATGATACTAATTCCGATTGCTGTAAGATAATTTGTAAGCACATGTCTAGTCTTGAAACTGAAGGAAATTTGAAGAACAACAGCAATGCACACATGCATCTTGTATCTTTGGAAACTTCAGAAACAAAGACAGCAATGTGATTCAACTGAAGAATTCACCGTTTCACATTTTCATTTGCGAATTTTAAATTTGCTGCTTCTCTACAAAACATCTTTTAACAAGGTAACATGCGACATAGATAATTGTCAGGAATCAAACAATTTTCCGAACTATTTTGATTACAGAACAAAGAATTCTGATATACGTGTGTTGGACAATCTTGAGCTAGCCACTTCACTGATTCTGTAAATTAGGTAACAAACAAATCTTCTTCCGAGCGTAAATGTAGGCCTTAGCCTAAGTTACTATTACGCCCTCTATAATTACTCATGTTGGCTCAATGCGAAGTACGCCGAAGGTGAAAAGAAACCTATACGGATCTATACAGTGTTTTTCGCACACTAACTCTAATGAAGAAGTTCATGATTTGTAAACACGCGTCTTGAATCTTTGGAAAACTTGAAGAACAATAACGTCAATGCACTCTCGCTTCTTGTATCTTTGGAAAACTTAATTCCTATACGGATCTATAATACAAATGTTTTTCGTCTAAATCTAATCAAACAGTTCATAAATCTAACTTCTAGAAATGCACCCCTGTAGTTGGTTTGTCCACGCAATCCTATGGGGAAAATTCAGAGATATTACTTCCGGGGTAAAACCCATACCAATGCACGTCGGCCGTAGCCGAACGTGCGAAAATACAGCATTCACAGAATGCATGTGTCATATGCCATTATGGTTTGTGATTGGGGAAATGAGGTCACCAAGGTCAAATGAGGTCACCCGAGGTCCCAGACCAACATATCCAAATGTCATGAAAATTAATCGATATCTGTGAAAACACCAGGCAATTTGATAATTCTGACCATTTTGGGGCCATGACCTCTAGATAACCTTTGGCCCACTCAAGAGAGGGATAACTGTGGGCACTACCAAGGACCATTACATGCAAGTGCCATGAAAATGTGTGCATGTATGTTGAAACAGTGGATGATTATGTTTAGGGTTTACATTTGAGTTAACATATATTTACCACAGACAGACAGACATGTAGACAGACAAGCACACAGACACACTTCCAAAGCAATCCCTATGAGCCCTCTTGCAGATGACACAAAAAGTGCGTCACATAGCCAGGGGTCCATTTCAAATTTTCAATGGTGTCCCAGTTATGTAAGACAAATGTATACCCATACTTAATTTTCCAAGAAGGGGAACAATTTTTGTCATTCCAAAACTAAATTTACAATGACCCATACAGACAAAAATATTCAACTATTTATTTATTCATTTTTGTTTTACATAACTGTGGCACCATGGAAATGGATGCCCAATTAGAGGAATGACCTAGATGCTGTAAGCCACATTTGAGTGATCTTTCGTATAATTCTTGTCAAGAAATTAATAGCAATTAATATTCACACATTCAAGCCTCTTGCAAAATCTGCAGAAATAATCCTTACATCTCACAGTATTCAGTTTGCATGTAAGCATACAAATTTGGCTGCATGCCTGAACAACACTATTTGGCATACGAGTCAAATATAAAATATCCGGACTTGTAAGGTCTCCAAGGAATCCAAGTTCGCCAACCGAGGAGATTTGATAAATCATATTTGTTCATGTTAAATACGTCATGAAGTCGCATTTTGCTTCTAAGAAACATGCTGCAAACACGCCTTTGGGCTTACGGACTTAGCAGTCTGGTGCAAAATAGACTCCAATAAAGATTTACAAATAGGTTAATAGGTTTTTGACAGGTCTTGAACAGGCTTCTGAAGCTAAGTATATTGCTACCGAGCTATGCATGTATTTTTGATACAATTCCAAATGGGTGACATGTTTTTCTTGAATTGTAAAGAAATTTGCTTAAAGGGATATAAGGAGATATTCTGTGGATATATAAATTTCCCTTATTTGCACTTGATCGGTTGTAGAACACCTTTTGAGAATGTTTTAAAGGTTTATAAGACAAAATTAGACAAATTTTTAGAGCAATTTTGAACAATGGTGACACAATATTGACAACTGATATAAGTAGGGACATGCAAGAGCCATTACCACCACAAAAATCAGAAAAATCCATTGCGGGAATCTTGCCATATAGGCCTACAAAGGTCATAATTTGCATGTTATAGCACCCTCTATATGCCTATTTCCCAGAGAAAGACGTGTAAAAATAGATTTTTATGAAAAATCATATTTGCCCGCAATGAAATTTCATAAAATTTACACAGGATGTAGATACTGGTATAAATACTCCAAATCAGTTGTCAAAAGTGTGTCGCCATTGATATTTTTTGTTTTATTCTCGTTTTGTCATAATAAATGAGACTTTCAAACAGCTGTGGTATATACATTTACAGTACACTCATTTTAATAGTGTTATAACTGGGGACAAAACCTGCACAGCAGTTAAAATGATGTGTCTTATGTCTCATGCATATCCTTTGTAAAACCTTATAATACCTCCTCCCATCCCTTCCCCAAAGTAAGTCTGGGAAGTATTCCAGCACACTCCTGGAACATAAAGTATGCACAGAAATATCAAGCTCTTACATGAGCATGATTTCATTTCACTTTCAGACCCTAAACTGCTGTACATGACTGTAGTGTATGCATGTTGCCGCTTTTGTAACGACCACACTATAACGCAGGTCAAATGAATTGCAATATAATAGCTGCGTCCACCCGCGACCTACGAGAAAAGTCCCAAGGGAAAGAGTGACTTTATCTATCTCTATTATAAATAAATTGTCTGTGAATTTAACACTGATTTCCCTTCACTCTGTGATACATTGCATTTTCAAGTAGTCTTGACTATGGGAAGGATTCCTTTTGTGCACATTGAACATTGCTTACTGTATTCAACTGTAAAATTGTACACCTCAAAAATAAAAATCTGACAAGATTGCTTTTGATATAACAATCAAATTCTACACCAAGAGTATAGTTGGAGATGTAGTACAACTGTGCTTAATGATAGCATTTACTGCACTACCAAGGAATTAAAATCTTCTAAAACATGTCACATACATCGTCGGGTGTATTACATAGTGACGGATGTTAAACCAAATACAAATTTTTGTTTCTGAGAAAATCGCATTTGAAAAATCACGAACTCTAGAGGGTCCGCACACATCCCCACATACGATTCAAACAATCAGATCCGATTAAGAAACGAAATCAACAACTGAAAATTTATTTTAGCTAATATTCTTGAATTCTTACTTGATAAAATGGATGTAATACATTGGAAAAGTTAACCATCATATCCGTCACACCAAAAAATACGCCAAACGGCGATTTTGTTCATGACATAGTGACGGATGTTGAATTTCCCCTATACTAAAGCGTTGATCAGCAATCCGTCATTATGAAACATAAATCGGCGTTTTCTGAACATCCATCTCAACGTCCGTCATCACACGAATTCTCAATTTGGTTTATGACATAATGACGGATTTGAGTGATTGCTGTGATTCACCGCTTTGAACTGTTAATAAAATAACTTTACTACTAATTATCGATAATAAAATTAATTACAATATTTTGCTTGTGTCAGTTATAAATTTAAGATGAGAATCTCACTAACAAAAGTATTTAAAAAGTTTTTGGTGGGAAATCAAGTAAACACTTCTTTGACAGAGGTTCAACATTCCGTCACTATGTAATACAAACAACCAAAGTCCTGTTATCACATACGTCAAAATTTGCAAAATTTCCTAATTAAATTCTTAATTAATGAAGTACTTTCCAAGGGTTCGGCACTTGGCATTTTTGAAGATTTTTGGGGGGGGGGGTATTTAGTAACCATTTCCCTTAATTGTCGTAAAAATTGAAAATTCAACATTCCGTCACTATGTAATACAAACGACCCTAACTACCGACTACTGTATTTACAATATCTAAAGTGGAATTAACCAAGCAGCCTGCTTCCCCTGCCCCTTCCTGTAAAATGCCATCCCCAGCTGATAACATTTTGAAATGTATTCTCTATTTTTTTACACAATAAACTAACAAGTGACAAACTTCTTCTTGGAATTTGGATGCTCTACCGATATATTTTCTTAGATCCAAATTGGCATTTTATATCTTACCAGCTTTTTGTGTATCGGTATTTTAAAAATACACGTCGGTTCTCGAACCGCTAATTCCCCCTGGGCGGAGCGGTTTACAAATTTTTTTAAATAATCAGCTGCAAATACCCCCTTAAACCCAAAAATCCCCTTAAAACCCCAACAACCCCCCTTAACCTGGGCACCCCCCTTAAACTTCGTTGCAACCCACCTTAAACCACAACAAGCCCCCTTAAAACCCAGACAACCCCCCCGTAAACCCGGACAACCCTTTAAAACCCGGCCAACCCCCCTTAAACCCCAAACAATCCCCCTTACCCAGACACCACCCCCCTTAAACACGACCACCCATTTGCAACGTCCGCGCAATGCATACGCGAATGCGCGTGCATGTGTGCACGTCGGCGCATGTATACGCGTATTATGTGCCCCACACAGACCCCTTTAAACACCCAAAACCCCCCCTTAAACCCAAAAACCCCTTCAACCCCCCAACAAACCCCTTAACCTGGGACAACCCCCCTTAAACTCGTGCAACCCCCTTAAAACCACACAAACCCTCCTTAAGCCCAACACCCCTCAAACCCGGACAACCCCTTTTAAAAACCCAGACAACACCACCTTAAACCCAACAATCCCCCTTACGTCCAGACAACCCCCCTTAAACCCGACACTCCCTTTACAAAAAACAACCAGACAACCCCTTAACCCCAACAACAGCCCCCCTTAAACCGCAACAACCACGCCCCGTAAAGCTGGACAACACCCCTTAAAACTGACAACCCCCCTTAAACCTGGACAAACCCCCCCTTAAACGTGTCAACCCACCTTAAACCACACACGTACCCCCTTAAGACCCAGAACAACCCCCCTTAAACCCGGACAACCCCCTTTAAACCCGACAACCCACCTTAAACCCCACAATCCCCTTAAACCCAACAACCCCTTAAGCTGGTCCAACCCCCCTTAAACCCGTACCACCCCCCCCTTAAACCTGGACAACCCCCCCCCTTAAACAACATCGTGCAACCCACCTTAAAAAACCACAAAGTCCCCCTTAAGGCCCAGACAAAACCCCCCCTTAACCCGACAACCACTTTTAACCCGGACAAACCCACCTTAATTTAAACCTCAACAATCCCCCCCTTAAGTTCCAGACAACCCCCCTTACACCCGGACAACCCCCTTTACACCCAGACAACCCACCTTAAACACCCAACATCCCCCTAAACCCAACAACCCCCCTTAAGCTGGACCAACCCCCCTTTAAAAAACCCTGCAACCCCCCCTTAAAAAACCCGACAACACACCTAAACCTAATCAGCGCCAGAGTACATGATTCCCCACCCCTCCATCAAGTTTCATCAAATCGGACTTCTGGATCTTCAGATAGTTTGTTCACAATTTTTGGGTGAAAAATAACCCCAAATTTAGAGCACCTAACTATGCAAATTAGCTATTTAATTAAGCATATCATGCGCCACAACCTAATCAGTCGAGAGTACAGATTCCTCCCCACCCCTCCACCAAGTTTTTCACCATCAATCGGACTTATGGAGCTTCAGATAGTTTGTTCCCAAGCTTTTTGGGTAAAAATACCCCACTTAACTCATATAATTAGCAAATTAGGTACCCTATTAGCATATGCCACGGCCCATAATCTAATCAGATGAAGGGCATGGCATTCCGATCCCACCCACCAATACAAACTCACCATAACCCTTATGGGTCCCATGTTATTTCGTTCACAAGATTGTGTTGGAAAATACCCATACCCCAAATTCACTCATTAATTATGCAAATTAGGTACTAAATTAGCATATATGCCCACGCCCATAATCTAATCAGATAAGGGGCATGGCAGTCCCGATCCCACCCACCAGTTACATCACCATAACCCCTTATGGTCTCATGTTATCGCGTTCACAGGATTGTGTTGGAAAATAACCCCAATTACCTCATTAATTATCAAATTCAGGTACCTAATTAGCATATGCCACGCCCATAATCTAATCAGAATGAGGCATGGCAGTCCCAGATCCCACCCACCAGTTACAATCACCATAACCCTTAGGTCCTCCTGTTATCGCGTTCACGATGGTGTTGGACGCGCCCCGCCGCCACCCCGCCGCCGCCGACACCTTGACTGATAGCATAATCCCCCCCCTTTTTCCTTTTCAAAGGCCATGGGGATAAAAAGGTATAAATTGCATTTCTCTTCCAATTGGCTAATTGACAAAACTTGCAACATCACTCTTCATGACATTGAAATCTGACTTTTCAAATTAAAGCCCATTAAAATAATACCAGAATGTCCTCTCATGATGTGAGCATTCACAAACCAAAAGTTCTGAACTCACTAAAACATTATCAAAAGGATTTTTTTGTACATACAGGGACATACACTTTAAGTTCTACATAATCAAACTCATTATACTCATGTGACTCTCCACCCAAAATCCCTTTTAATTATAAGAGCATCTCACTGTTCCAGCACTATAACTGCACACCCCATCTGAGGATCCAGACTTTGTCCACCACTCTGTGACAGAACCTGCTTTGTCCATCGGTATCTGGTGATTCATCCTCTAATGCTCTCCTAGCTCCGTAGACGCTGCCCCCTGTGAGATTCAAGATGGAAATAAGTGAAAGGAGTATAGATGGAGCAGATTCAGTGGAAGCATGGCTGCTTCATTAGCTAGTTTATTTGTGTTATGACTTATTTGACCTGGTTTACACAAAATGTCAAACCAAAAGGTCAGATTAATCATCCTGGTGGCAAGATCTGTGAACAACAAAGTTTTATGGAAACTGGACTTCCTTTTTAATAGGGTAAAAGAGAGCTGAGATACACTTGAATTAAACCATCCGTTTCGTTAACCAGATATTTGGTGTGCTGTTACATTGTCTAACTTATTTTAGGGTTCAGGTTGTTTCGGGATTTGGGCTACAGAAATAAAGAATGACACGTGATGAATCTCTTTCTCATTCAACCAGAATATAAAGCAAGTCCTTTGGTTATATACAGTATTCTGTGCCAATTTACAGCTGGGCTGGCAGTGAAGACTTAATTTCCTGACCCTGATCACTATAGGCCTCCTCCACGATTTCTAACGGAAGTGGGCAAAATTTGGGTTTGAAGAAAGCTCCTATTTTTAATTTTTTTTAATTTACCCTGTGAAATCTTTAGGCTAAAGAGGTTGGTTTGGAGGTTAGAGTTGAAAAATTTTTAAAGTTCTCTTTGGCTTGCAAAAGCATAAAACATATATATGCATACCTTACACAGATGGGTTTTTGGGATCAAGGCCCCTTCAAAGACACATGATTCTGAGTAGTAATTATAATTAAATCGGTCCCCCTTCAACTTTAGTCCTTACATCTTTGTACTGATTTTTGGATTGAAATTGGTCCTGAATGTAGGCTCAATTTAAAAGCCTCTTATTTTTTTTTTACACAGCAGCAGTAGGCCTACCTTTTCCATGTGAGATCCATGTCCACGTGAGCATGGAACCCGTGTTGACCTGGAATACATACAGCATGATGGCACTTGGTTGGTTGTTGGTCAGCTAAACTTCTAAAGTTTCAAGTATAACTTAAGTTTTACCTGGAAAATATGACGAAAAAAAAGAATTGAAAGTGATAATTTAGTTTAAAAATACATCGGTCCTCAGACCGCTAGTGTTGCCTGCCGTCGCGGTTTGTGAATGATAGGCCTCATATGACTTTTGAACTTGATATGTGACTTTTGACCATATCAACAAATGAGGGTGTGCATGTAATAGGTCAATTTACATTTTCAGCCTATCTTACAACTTTACCTCACATGACCTTTGACCTTGGTATGTGACCTTTGACCTCATCAACAAATGAGGGATCCAATGTTGCACCTATGACTCAAGATTGGTTCCAATTGAACGTCAACGTTTCAATTGAGGTCAATTTTACATTTCAACCCATCTACAACTTGACCTCACCCTCACATGACCTTTGACCTTGGTATGTGACCTATGACCTCATCAACAAATGAGGGATCCCATGTTGCACCTATAAATCAAGTTCCAATTGAACTTCAACTTTTCAATTGCTCTCAATTTTACATTTTCAGCCTATCTTACAACATGACCTCACATGACCTTTGACCTTGATATGTGACATTTGACCTCATCAAAAAATGAGGGATCCAATGTTGCACCTATGACTTAAGTTTGGTTTAAATCCATTGAAGTATGTGGATATTACAGGCAAATGTTAACAATTTTCACAACAACAACAGACAACAGTGGACAAAGTGATCCCTATGTGTCTTCCTGCCTTAAGGCAGGCGACACAGTCTTCCTGCCTTAAGGCAGGCGACACAAAAACTAATGAAAAGTGTGAAATTAATTAAGATTGCTGTGATTAGTATCTCATGTTTTGGGCGATTTATGTTAAAACATGTACACAAATGGATAGACCTCTGCACCTTTAGAAATTTCACTACACGTTTACACTTGAATAAATGCAACTAACTTATTTTTCAGTATTATTTTAGTTATTGAAGTCAAATTTTCACTAAAATTATATGCCATTAGTAAAAACTAAAGTTATAAATTCCAGTACTGCTGCTTTAAATCATTTCCGACTTTTATACGGAAATCCTGTTTTTGTCAGGTTCTGATACACTTCGGCATTGTTATATGGTGCTGCAACAAGAGGGATCTACAAAAAATATAAAATATTGTAGTGCCCATAGCATCCGTCGTTTCCCTGGGAGTTTGGATATAACCGCTTAATCTGAATTAAAAACATTACGGGATGTAATTTTAAAAAACATGTTACATTTTCAGATGATATCATGACTGAATACTAAGCTGGAAAAATTGCTTACAAACAATTTATGGTGTTAGAAATGCATTTTCACAAAGTTGCCAAATTCGGCAGTTGTCTTTCAATGTTATCAACGTGTAAGACACAGGTACATGAACAGAAATACTATCTGTGTACACGGATAGAAAATTAAACGGTAACGCCCAGCACTATTTAATAGCAAATTCTTAATTGACTTGGGTCATCTTTCAATGACAAGTCACACTTGAACGCAATTTATTTATGCTGGTAAATGAACACTGCCTTATTCCATCACCTTCAAAAGCAAGTCCATCTGTTGAAAAGTCAAAGAAAATTGCAAGGCACACTACATTGACACTATGATTATAATTGCCACTGATAGTCTATTCACACACATACATATGAACTGAGGCAATCGATACACATTTTCCAACATAGATTTCCAACATGATTGCAAACTGCATATAAATTACATTAAAAGTTAAATGAATATATGGTGTCTCATTTCAAGATGCTTTAATTAACAAAGATGAAAATGTTTCATTGCATTAAAGTGTTAAAGGTGCAACGAGAGATTTCACTTATCAGGTGTCCCTAAAAAGTTGAAAGTACTGATTTTTGCCCTGATATAAGGCTTTCCATCAAAAATATCCCCATCTGAAAGGATTAAGCTGAGAAATGTTTCTTTGATACAAAAATTGTGAAATTTGTAATTTCGTATAGGAGCAAATACGAAATTCAGCCTATGTTTTACATTGAAATATAAGCAAATCAAAATCGCGTTTTTTCTCACTTTTAAGACATTTTTGTAGCGAAACACAAGGTAGGAAATCTATTGAGTGTCTAATCTATATGAAATTATTATTACGACACAATATTTGGGTGCCTCAAAATCTCTCGTTGCACCTTTAAAGAGTATGCAAGAAAAACTAAAAATATTCAAAATGTCATCAACAGTTTAAAATGTATGTTTTATTTTTAACAGTGAATTGAGTGTGGATACAAAATGTGCACTGGATACCTGATAGTGTGGTACAGTATATCAAGGAAAAAGTCCCCATATAGGATTTTGTGCTAAAATTTATTTTCTTGTCAAATCAAATTCTTGTCAAGTCAAATTGTGTTTTACCATGGTTTTACTATGTACACTAACATGTTTGTTAAAGGTCACAAAAGGTCATTGGAAGGTTGCCAACTGGCACTTGACTTCAGTGGAATGAAAAATTACTGCATAAATTGGCAAGTTTGTCCCTAAGTGTAGTTCCCATTACAGGGGGAAATTTGAAATCAAGTAAAATTGTGTTTTAATACGTGCACTAACATACAATATTTTGTCCATAAGTGTAGTAAATTTTACAACCAGCACTCAAAGTCACCTAGGTACAATGTACAACCCTTATGTGCTGTTATGTGCTGCTCAGTAAATTATTGATTTTTTAAACATGTGCCACTTAGTTACTAATCAATAAATTACCAATTGATTCTTCACTTTTTATCCCTATACAACCAGAAATATTGTGGCTATTTTCAGCTGGGGTCATACATGAGCAAACTATATTTGGAATCCTTATAACCAGACAAACAATTTGAGCTACTTTCAATGGCGGATCCAGGATTTGAAAAATGTCAAAATTACCGGGGGGCTGAAAGGCTGTAACTGGTCCAAAATAGCTAAAAATGGGCTGATTTTGCAAGAATTTGCAGAATTACCGGGAGGCGCGCGCCCCCTCCGCCCCCTCCCTGGATCCGCGCCTGACTTTTTACTACTTTTACAAGAAAATTGATTTTGCCCTGGGGCCATGTTACCTTCCACTGCCCCACCACCATGAAACATGAGAAATCTGCAATGCCCCATAGCCAAAACTCACACTATGCGCCCACACTATTCTAGATCCCATTCTCAGACGGAACCAGAATGGTTTCCAGAAAAAGGGAGATCAACACTTCCTCAGACACTTGCCCTCAGAAGGATCATAGAAGAGTTGAGAATTTCTAAGAGAAAAGCTTCAATTGTGTTTGTAGACTTCTCCAAGGCTTTTGACAGTGTAAAGAGGGATGTAATGCTGCATATTCTCGCCAACTACGGTGTCCCAGATGAGACTGTCAAGGCAATTGCCATCATGTATGATAACCCATCTAGCTTTGTGCAGACCATGGATGGGCCCACAAAGGAGTTCCTAACAACTACTGGAATCCTCCAAGGAGATACTCTTGCTCCCAATCTCTTTGTAATCATGGTTGATTACATCCTCAGACAGTCTTGAGATCATGAATGACAAAGGACTCGCCAAGCATTCCAGAAGTCACCAAAGTCAGTATCTCACAGACCTTGACAATGCAGATGATCTAGCTCTATAACAGCCGATCTAATATGTGGTGCACAAGATCTACTAACAGCACTTGAGAATGCTGCAGAACAAAGTCACCCTACATCTAAAGGCCAAGAAGATGGAATATATGACAGTCAATGAGGAAGACAATCATCAACCTACCTGCACTACAGATGGTACCCAACTCAGAGAGGTCAGGGACTTCAAGTACCTAGGGTCCTATGTTGCCGACAGGAAGAAAGACTTCCTGTCACGCAAAGGACAAGCTTGGAATGCCTGCAATAAACTACACCACCTATGGCAATCTGGTATCTCTAATTCAACCAAGCTGAAATTCTTGAGAGCCTGTGTAGAGAGTATCCTGTTATATGGATCTGCGACCTGGACCAAGAAGAAAGAACTACAGGATAGACTGGATGGCACCTACATCTTCTGCAAGTACAAAACATATCCTGGCGTAAGCACATGACCAAAGCACAGATATATGGAGATATCCCTCCAATTTCATCTTCTGTTGTCCAACGCCGTGCACGATTTGCCAGTCATTGTCATCGTGCGATTGATCAAATAGTCTCACAGACATCACATGTTGGAAGTTACCGTGCAAAAACAAGAGTCGTCGCCCCTTTAATAACTACATTGATGTGATTGCTCAAGACATCCAGCAGGATCCATCTGACATCTCCAACTTAATGACAGACAGGAACATTTGGCGCTACATAGTGAACAGCATCTCGGCTGCAGCCGTTAGATAAAGAGATTCTATATCAATTCGCGGTGTGAAGAGTCTTGCTTATTTGGTGACAAACACAGTATAGTAAATGACATTTCAGGGACACTGTGTGTATGCTGCTCAGCAAATTACCTGGTATAGCTTTTGACTTCTCCCTGGGCCTAGCCTTGTTCAAGGTGCTCTACCAACTTCATTCACTGGTTCACACGTCTGATACAAATAATGTCACAGATCATATTAGGCAGAAATCATGCGAGGAGTGGAGTATATTCCCCCTTCCCTAAAACTAAAGAAATAGCAATACCATGGCAAAAATTCATTTTATCAAGCACCTAATTTGATGGCTCTAATTCTACCTGGCCTATGTTCCATGCTTGCAGCCTTCCAATAGCAAGTTCAATAAATTCCACTCAGGCAGAGCGCCTTGTTCTATCTGTAAGCTTTTTTCTGCATTTGCAAAAAAAAATGATAGGAGTTTTATACAGGTAAGATTAAACCACAAAGCAATTAGAACAAGGCTGTCGCCCTGAGTAGCATAGCCACTTCACCGAACCACAATAGGTATTTGTGGTTTTATACCCAGACTAGCAGGCTCCTAGATCCAGTAGGCACAACAGACCACCAAGGAGTATACTAATTTATTTTTTTTCATTGAATCTTTCTCTAGACAGGGTAGCTCCTTTAATGCTAAAGCACTGATTTCAAACCTGCAAACACAATGTTCAAAATAATTGAGAATAAAAGTCAATAAAAAAATTAGCAAGTTTGTCGGTTCTTAGCAGACAGCCTTGAACAAGGCTACCCTGGGCCTAACTACTGAGTAAAACATAGCTGTGTTGCACTGCACAGTAAATTTGGTAGATTAATTTTGTAGCAGAAAAAAAAAAAAAAAAGATTAATTTTGTAATTGTGTGTGTTACCCATATAGCTCATTAGGGTGAATGCAACGCAATGCCCTGAATTTGACCATAATATCATGCTATTTTTTGTTATCATTGAGAGCAAATTTTCCAAGTTTTAATCAGGAATTTCAACAACTGCTACTTCAAAACAACAGCATATCAGTTCAAAGGTCTTAATGCCATGCTTGCATGTGATTATTGATTACAATTGATTAGCAGTATGCTGCAATACAGTTTATATGCACCAGTATCTATGCAACCAGATAATAACGGCAATACCTAAAAATAGAATATTGGGAATGGGAATCCCCTCTGTCCAATATGTTGCAATGTCAGATGCGATCGACTTCAAGTCCCATATTATTCAGTACAGATTAGATGCAAAACATTTCCAATATTCATGCTCACACCAACCACAATGGATTTGAGTTTTGGGATTTGGTTTCAACTCAATTTTGTTTTGTTTGAAAAGGAGATCAATGACTAAACCACAGTACAAAATGGTACAGTGATAGTTATGGTTGTCACTGATCTTGAAATAATAAGTTTTAGATGATCTTTAACAACTATCTCTAAATACGGATGTCCAGGGTATTATCTATGGGGGAAACTGGGGATCCCACTGTCAAAACATGCCAAATCCCCATGTCCCCATTTCAGATTCACCCCGTTCTTTAATTTCTTTTTTTTTTCAAATCACCTTTTTAAACATTTTAACCCCAGGAGGTCTACCAGTCTTCTTACAATATCTCTGATTGACTCATTATATGATATAACATCATATAAACTCAGAGTAGCCAATCAAAATAGACCTTTTATAAGTCTGTACATGCACTTTAAACTTTTCTTACTCTGATTGGCTGATTACATCATATAACCCAATGAACAACCAGAAGTGCACATGCCCAGGGGTTAAGTCCAAATCAAGCTTAACAATGCCAACAGAAAGCATGTTTTATGCCTTTAACACTTAAAGGTACATTTCATGATCCTAGCATCTCATTTTTTGTTTATGGTTCACTAGATATTATCCCTGAAACAAGCTTATTTCCGAAATTTCAGTTGATTCTGACGGTGCATTTTGAAGTTATGCGCAAATGTTTCATATGAAGGTTCCTAAGGGGCATCTATGACCTAATTTCTGTAGCTATAGAACTTTTACTTCTCAAATGAAAAACTTTCACCGAAACTTTAACCTTTGAAAACATGGCCATTGGCCAAATGGTCAGACAGAATTGAGGACTGGTAGGTGTTGTCTCCTGCAATTCTTGCAGGTGACACAAAAATCTCAACTTTTTTAGGCAAGTCAGGGGATGAGGCTGTGGATCATGAAATGCCCCTTTAAGTGCATAAGGGGGTCCATGTGGCACACAGATTTTGTTTTTTCACTGCCTTTTTAATGCTATATTATTTTGCCTGAGATTTTTTATGCAAAAAATTTGGGGCCTAAGGACCATTCCATGTCAACATTTGAAATGTGCACCGCAGCACGCAATGTGTGTGGTAGACATTGATAAGATAATGAAAATCCTGAATTTTTGAGCCCGTATCGTCCATTTCATTTTCCCACAGGCATTTGGAAAATTAGGGGGTCACCATCAAAAGTGCCACCCCGATGTGAAAGACTACTTGAGAGGGTCACAGATTAGTAATGGAGCCCCTCACAACTTTGAAAAAACTCAATATCCAGTGGTAATATTTGGTGTAGAATTCAAATCTGGCATCAGAAAGGTCATAGCGTGTTTCTTTTAACTGGGTTAATGAGGCGAACTAAGCACTTTGTTCATTCGGGCCCTTGAGGGTTGTATCTCCAAAAGTTAGAATTACTGGCCCTCTTTAGTCAATCACATAGTTTCGTTCCCCCATTGTATAACTTTTAACCAATACCAAGAAAAGTAATAAGTGAGTGGATACAGCCCACTGAAAATGGTAATTTTATTTTGACACATTTTGACCCTCTGACAAACCAATGTTGACATTCGACACCACCACTCTACTTCAGATATGTTCCCATACATCAGTAAACAAATTTCCTTGAGAGAACTATCTGTGTCTTCATTTTTTCACAACAAAATACACACGAAAATTTACCACACAAAGTATCGGTGACGACCCAGAGGTTAGGCCAAAAAAAAATTGTTGCTTGTCCCTTCCGACCGAACCGTCATTTGCTTTGCGACTGTAAAACAACCTTTTTTTCAAAAGTTTTTTTTTTCAATTTTACTTACCCCGCGACTTGACAAACTACCCGTCGGAAAAAATGTCAACATGAAGAGAAAGCTCCCAATCCGTGTCCAATGCCTCATACTGAGAATGTTCCACCATCCCAGCCCACATTTCTCAGACTTTCGAATGCCGTGGGGAAACACACAACCACCTCGGGGCATTCTAGGATGAGATTTATTTTAAACGTGTACAAATGTACGAAAATACACAATATCGCCTGGTCAAATTCGCCGTGTATATATAAGTAACCCGATAAACCATTAAGTGAATGACCTTTTCATTCTTTAATACATTTACAAATGCTATTTTGTATATAGTTGTGAAAAATGCCACAAATATTTTTCTTGAACATGTTTGACGGGGCCCGCAATATATCTGCGCACATCACCCGTTTTTAGAGTTGACTTCCAATATGGCGACGTCCCAACATGATTCCGTTGTCGATCGTGGTCACATATGGAGCAAAAACTCTACTGTCGAAGATCGCAGCTTAAATCGTGATCAAAATTTACAAAATCTGTACGATCACTTCACGTTGAAGCTGCCGGTCTGACAAACTTGAAGGGCAAATACGTTGCCGCATCTGACACTGGCCCATGGGGCCAACCACAGGATCCACAAAAAACCCGAGAAACTTTGGAGCTGTTGATACATTTAAGTATTTGGTACCTGAAATAGAAAAGAAAAAAAAAAAAGCTTTTCCCGACCCGACCTACCCAATTTTTTTAAAATCAGTTTGTGGACAAGCCACAATTTTTTTTGGCCTTATTGTACATGCACAGTGTCACATTCGTTGTGGATATCAACAAAAGTGTCTTGTTGTGCGAAACAATGAAGAATCAAGACACCAAGCTTGTTCTTGCTTTCAAGAAAAGTTTCTTTACCCTAACCCGGACCAGGTAGTTTTGCCGGCCGACCCGACGTCCCAAATGCAACGAAGGGCATCTATTTTTATTTTAATAAATTAACGGCCCGATCAACGAGAGCCAAAGTTTTGCGTTTGCATTGCATCTCGGCCGTTTTTTCCCTCCCTGCACAGGAATAAGTAGCGTAAAGTCAATAACGGCCCTATGCAACGCAAACAACATCGCTTCATTTTCCCGGAAGACGGCCCAGTGGCGAACGAAAAACATCGCGTCATTTTCCGGAACGACGTCCCAGATGCAACGAAAACATCGCCCAATTTCCGGAAAGACGGCCCGATGCAACGAGGAACCATAGCGTGCGAATGCAATACCAAACAGGGTAAATTAAATATAAAAATAAATAAATAAATAAAATAATGGATGCGTACTGACACTGACTCTGCATGAAATTTGGTAGCTTATAGTCGCCAGTCGTGAGTGGCGCTATTACGCTACATAATAGTGTGCGTGTGGCGCTATTATGCTAGTCTTGCATCCGGCTTACGTTATGAATGCGTTTATGCATACTTAAAAACAATAGCCTTATCGAAAATGGTGGCGCTCCTCACCATCGAAATCGAAATTGTCTATCGGGCATTTGTACACATGTCACCCGCCTGATGAAAAGCACTGCGCCTTCTGCGGGCAAACCGTCCGCAATGCAGTGATCAAAGCATTGCATCATTTTCTCGGGAATGACGGCCCAGGTGCAACGAAAAACACGCGTCATTTTCCGGGAAGACGGCCCATATGCAACAGAACACGGCATTTTCCGTAAAGACGGCCCCCCCAAATGCAACGAGGAGGACCATCGGGTCATTTTCCGTAAGGACGGCCCAGATGACAATGAGGGCCAATGAGAGTCATTGCGCGACAAAAAATAGTTGTAGACGGCCGAGATGCAACGAGAAACATTTTTCCGACCATGTACCAAACCCTACGGTTTCGTTTGCTCTCAGTTGCATTTCTCGGGCCGCGTAGGGTATAATGATATCTTCAACATATCTTAAGTAGAAGGGTGATGTCAATGTCAACATGATTTTCAAGGGTCAATACCTATGGCAAAATGCAAAATTCGGATTAACCTAATTATGTCTTATTAATGTCTCTGTTTGCTCCGATTAACAAAAAAAGTACTAAAATATGGTACTTATGGATTTCTTACCCCCTCCCAAATGAAATATCATGCATTTTACATCAGCAACTTTAAGTGTAACGGAAGCTATCACTTTTTGTATGCCACCCAGATTTTAAAATTCCCTACCCAACTATAAATTTCATTCATTTCACGGTTCTCGCTTTCGCGCTCACTATATTCAAAGAATATAAGGTTTGGCGCCTCAGCCTATCTTACAATTGACCTCACATGACTTTTGACCTCATCACATATCGGAAGATATGGAAGTGGATGAGAATGCCAATTTGGTTTGATGCCAGGGAAGGGAACGAAGATGCAGCGTTTATTTTAAGGAGGTTTGCAAGAGTAATATAGAGCTAAAGTGACGAAGCCTGTATATTTGTTTTGTTACCTTAGAGAAGGCTTTGAATAGGGTAACCGAGGACAGTGATGGAAGGGCGATGAGGAGATAGAGAATCCAGAAGTAGTGGTTGAGCAGTGATGATTTTGTATAAGAGTCCCCAGAACAAGAGTTAGGTAGGGTCTGATTTGCCCGAGGAGTTTGAATTAAGGGTTGTGTGTGCATAAGGTTCTGTACTTTCGCCATTGATTTTTTTGCAATTGTGGATTGAATGTCGTCACGATATTGCAAAAGAGGTTTGTTGAGTGAGATGTTGTAGCTGATGACTTGGTTTTAATGTAGGCGATACTTGGAGGGACTGAGGGAGAATTTTTGGAAATGGAAGAAGGGCTTTTCTGAGAGTAAGGGTCTTAAGGTAAACCTTGGAAAGACGAAAGTGCTGGTGAGCGGGATGCAGAGGGAAGTGGTAGTGAGTAAGGTAGACCTCCTTGTGCGGTGTGTGGGAAGAGGGATAAAAGCAAATTCAGAGTTGTGTGAGAAATGTGGGAATGGATCCATGGGAGATGCCAAAAGATGAATCTAGTGTCCCCTCGTTTTCAAGAATTTTTGTGCTAAGATTGCAAGAATGGGAGCTTGGAGGGATGGTGGAACCAGGAGGAAAAAGCTGTGGTGACGATGGGAGTCAGTGAAGGAGTTCACATACCTAGGGATAAGGTTAGTGGGGGGGTGGATGCGAGGTGGCTGTGTACAGCTAGAGGGTCAAACCATTAAATCGGCGCAAGTTGGAATGACAAATTGAAAAAAATGAAATTCCCAAAACAAAACAACTTTTTATTATCATAAATGAAAGCACAGTACCGCACATTTTTCTTTTGAAAAATATCAACATGTACTCGTGCAAACGTTTACTTTCCCAACACCTTCACTTGTAGAGTCTTGTATTTTTCATTAAGTAACTTACGTGATCATGTGATTTAACAATAAAAAAGATGTGCAATCATCAATCACAAAAGGTACACTGTGTAATACCTTAAATGTGTTTTTTTATTAATTACGGACTTTATGTAAGTTTTTTTGATTTCCCCCCCCTAAGGTATTAATACTATTCCTTTGATCTGAAAATATTTTGGGCACTTTAACTCATAAGTTGAATCATTTAGAGCAAATTAAACACAATGACTCTTTTTTTTTTGTTTCTTGTATTTTTATGATAGTTTAACCCTTAAGTTGGTCTGTGCTTTTCCCCAAATGATGCATTTGTTTGCTTGCTCTCACATTGGCTATTCATACATTGAATGATCAATTTACTATGAATGTACATGAAGGGACAATTTATGTAACGTAAGTTACAGAACGTAGTTACACAACAATGCTAATGCTCTACATGGTGACTAATATCGAGGAGTTAATCCTATTAATGTTTCTGTCTAATACAATGATCTTCAAAATGAAATTGTAAGATTCCTCCTTCAATGGGTAAGGTATCATCTACGAAATGAGGTAATTTTTCTGACGGTCTTGAATTACTTCGAAATAAAATGAATCCGTTAAATTTAATACTTTTTTCTCAATGGCGATTACAAATTAATGAATGATATTCCTAATTAAAAAATACCTACCAAAATCATCAATTGTGTCAAATTATATTTGTCATGATATTGCCAGATTACTTTTGCATTTATATGGAATTTGTGTTGTAAGAATGTTTTGGACAAAGGGTAACGTAATTTTCACATTGATTTTATCAAACTAACGCTTAAGGTCCAGTAGAATACATTTTACTTTACAAAAAAACCTATACAGGTAATTATACATACAATGAAGCCTTCTTTTCTTGAATCAATTGTGCAGTATTTTGCTTGGACTATGGCATATTTCCCAAAATGGCAACTTTTCTTGATATACATTATATTAATCCTTTTCAGGATTGTAGCCGACAATCTTTTCAAATGGAAACTAATAGACTAATAAAACATCTGTTTTGCTGAATCGTCTCCATTTATCAAAATGCAGAAAGTGCGAACGTTTCATATCTTTTAACACTACTAACAAAGTTTTTGCTTTGAATCCATTGGAAAATTGAATCCAGTAACGTATGTTTTATGTAAGATCAACACCACTTATTCAATAACCCTTGCCAGGTAAAGCTGATTTTGTTTGCCGTAATGTAAGAAAAAAAGCAGGGTCGTCAGTCGGCTCGTCTTTGTTTTGTTTTTTGGAGAGTTAGATAAAATACATGTTAAATTCTAAAAATTCAGCGCTTTTCAAAATCTAAAACTTAAAACTAATTAAAAACACTTTTCATGATTTATATTTCTGTGTTTCCCATGCGTGTCCATGTTTCTCAAGAAAAATACAATGGGAATTGGGTGAATTGGGTGGAACAATGGGCGGGGGATTTTATGCTTTTATCTCTTTTTTTAAAGACATAAAAAATATCAAATCAAAGGTTTTTAAGGTTCTGTTTTGGTTACGACAAACAACATCTTTTTATACCTAATCTATCCGTCAAGATTGTATTGTTTCTGTTTACAAACAAACCTTGATAACAACACTATTTCAACACACTTCCGACGAACCCGTTTTTAGCATCAGGAAATTGTAAGGTATATATCAGTTTCCTCATTAAATAACTAATTAACCTTAACACATATGTATGCATGGCCCCAGTCTTTTCAACATCTATGTCAAACCATAAAATGGTTTTGCAATCACTTTTGAAATGGTAATTTGAAACATACACCCGTATGATTAGTCTTAATCTTGATTCTCACGATTATTGATAAATTCAATTCTGTACTTATTGCTCATTTTGTCTTTATCATGCCAGCCTGGTCTTTTCTTATGCTACAAGAGCCTCGTTTGATAGACGTTCGAAATGCTTTATCTTGCATAGGATCTCTTTGTATGTGACCCACAAATCATCTTTTGCTTTTCGGCCATTTAAACGATAGATAATACGACGCATGGGTTACAGTTGTTAGTAAAATGACATTTATCATATTGCAACTTACGTTAAACTTTTTAACTCTATGTAACAGGTAATCTCCGAAATAATAGAATAACAACACCTCCTCAATTACGTAAAGTATACGTTTATCTCTCAAAATAATAACCATGTATAATAAAAACACGTTCATAGTAACAAGAGTATAAAGACATGAATTAGCTAGTTTATTTGTGAAACCTACGTTACCACAAGATTTTTAAAAGGCATGCTATAGGTACATTTTACTATAATGTAGTTTGGACACTGTCGCAAACAATTGTTTAATTAATCCCTTGACTGCATTATTGCCGATTGTTAAGAACATACTTCATATCCAGAAAAAACTCACCAATTCTCTGAGTTTGGAAAACGAAACTTACTTGACATGATTATGAAACGTAACTAACAAATTATACCTATATTATGTTTATATTGCACTGTAAAATTTACAAGTGACCTGGTTTTGTCGTTTTGAACCCGATCTAAACCGTATCCAAAGATTACCATTACATTCCTGAGAAAAAATTTTACTTGATTTATAGCAGTTAAAAACAGATATTTGCCTTTTAAAGGGCAACAACCGTGGATATCTTTCACTTATTTCCGACACAGTTCACTTAAAAATCCGTCATATCGAGCTCTCAATCACGGTTGTCAATGAGCTGCGACGCATTATGGCGCTTCAATAGTTTTGATCCAGCGGTAGCAGATGGTTCGTCTGTATCACGCTAAAAGTTTTGACATTTAGCAACTGTTTTTTGAACTAAGTAGTAACGTATATTTCTAATCTTGTATTTTTCATTTAGGTCCACGGCTGTTAGAAATGCAAAAATGAATGATTTAATGAAGGTACTTAGGGTAATAGCTGCTTAGAAATGATCACTGTTTAAAAGCTACTCCCTACCTTTCATTAGGTTGTTTGAAGTACGTATGTTTCATTCTTAACCATACCGTGTTTTTGGGGCTTAAATTTATATCTTGACGCCCTTCGCCGTTTTAATACACATCCTTATGGCAGTAATACCTCGCCTTTCGTATGAAACACCAACTAGAACTATATATTTAAGTAAATTAAGCTAATTTTCTTATCTGTAACAAGCGAATCACATCATCTACGGACGTGGTAACGTAGTGTTCACTTAGGTGTGCGACATATAAATCGTAATTTTTATGAGGCCAAAGTTAATCATCTATTCAATTTGTGCCTATTTCCAAGACATTATGGACTATAATTTTATTGGTAATATATCCTTCGAATTAATTTGCATCTGAACAGGAAACAATGACTGAAATGAAACTATTTTTATTTGCGACACAGTGTTTGATAGAACTCTGTAATACATAGCAACTTTCTTATTTTGAAATCTACAATTACTTAAGAATCCAAAAAATGTCATATAACTTTTTACTTTTTATGTTAATATTTCAGTTAAGAAAAGAAATTTCGTTTAAAGGTATGAATTTTAGTGAAAAAACATGAACTTAATTCATGCGACAGCGGTTTTTTCCACTTGCGCCGATTTAATGGTTTTGACCCTAGATTGAGGTATGGGTGGGGTGAAATTTAGGAATGTGGGAGTTGTTTGCAAGGGAAACAGAACGCGATTGTGCTTTAGAAGGCACGAGTATATCATGCGATGAACAATTTGCCTGCTCACAGTGACCTTGACCCCAAATCTGTAATACCCATTATAGGGGTTGGGTCAGCAATTCTTTTCTGACCAAGTGTTGTGTATTTCAGCCATGAGCAGCTCTTTAAGATTTTCAAACGAATGTCCCTTTAATCTGCCCAGGTGACCTTTTGAACCCCAATCTGTTTGAACACCCCGTATGCCTTGGTCAAGTGGTTCTTCTTACCAGGCTAATGATTATAAGCAAATGAATTTGTGGCAGAACAAGCAAAATGTAGGTAAGAGCAACTTGACCTGTACGGACCCCTACGTGACCTTTGACCCCAATCTGTGACACCTCATATGGGCCTTGGTCAGTGTTTCTTCTGGGACCAATTCTAGTGATTATAGCAATTGATTTTGGCAGAAACAGAAAAAAGGAGGGTAAGTGCAACTGACCTCAATACCCCTGCATGACCCTTGTGGGGCACTAGTGGTCAGGGGTTATTCTGACGAATACTAGTTCATATCAAGCCACTGTGTAACACTAAGTAGCATTTTGAATATTTAAAGAGGGTTGTTTTTTAGAGAGAACTGCCCCGTTTTGACCCCAAATGACTTTTGGATCAAATCTGTGAACATCCCTATGGTCCAGGCATCTGGCAATCACTGGGACCGAATGGCATCGTTAGCACATGCGAACTGTGGGAGAAGTAAGGGAAAAGGGTGTTAAGCGAAACAATTACCCTATTGACCCTACGTGACCCCTATGGGGTCAAACTGTGAACACCGTACGGTCGGGGGTTCTTGTGGCCAATTCTCGAAGAAAAAAAAAGAAGAAAGCAATAAAATGCAATATAATCGTGCGGCTGCACCGATAAAGATATCGCTTTGAAGATGAAAGGAATGGTTATAAAGTTGTGTGATATCAGTGATGTTGTATGGGATTGAGATTCTGTTCTGAGCGAAATGAGATGGGGATTTTTTGATGGAGGACAGAGAGAGCAATTATGAGAACTATGTGTGGTGTAAGTTGATGGACCGGATGAAGACTGAGGACTTGATGCAGCTGTTGGGTTGGGAAGAGGCGATGGACCGGTGGCGAGGCGATATGTACGTTGGTATGGGCATGTGTTGAGGAAGGAATTATGAGTATGTGTTTAAAATTTAGATGAAGCTTGTGAGTTTGAGTGGGGTTGAGGAGGAGGGGATGTCCAAAGAAGACTGGAAGAACAATGGATGAGAGTAGAGGGCTGGTTGAGGATGGAGGATGCATGGAATCGGGTGAAATGGAAAGGAGGAGTAAGGGCGGTGCTGTGATTGTGAGGTGAATCTTGCCACCCCCCCGTTTACGGGATAAACCGGATTTAAAAGTTGGTTTTAGTAGTAGTAGTAAATGGAAAAGGATACCGTATTCGACCTTTTAGGCGCCCTTGTTTAAGTCACTCGTTTAAAGGGCGCAATTTAAGTACACTGCGTAATTTACTTTTGACCGCAAAATCCCCATTAGAAAGCTTTAACTACACGCCTGCTACACCCAACTTCTATGTAAGCATTGGTACGTTTCATAGCCTTCACAATGCTTTAACTAACTTTAAAATAATGGAATTTTTAATGAAAATGTTAGCAGACATGCATCCAGAGTCGATTATCGGAGGCTTCCAAGTGAGCACACTCGCGTTAGTGTCAAGTAGTTGTCCCCACGCCCAAGGAAGATTAAACCTGAAGCCGCTGCAGAAAAAATTGGGAGGATCGTCATTCTAACAATAGGTCGCAGCAGCAATTGAGTCGTAGGGAAAATGTCCGCAAACCCTGATGTACGATCTGTTTTAATTGTCGTCGAAACTTTTATATACCTAGACCTTTAATTATGATCAAAGAGAATGGACATGAAACAACCAATATGAAACATTATCTGCTTTGAGGTGTCCGTTACGCGATAATTAGGATCCTAGCATGATAATGATAAAATTGGACTGATTTGCGCCCCAATATTTATTGGTCTCGCTATGAGTTTTAAAAGATTGGGCTCGACTGCGTATGCCCAAGATTTCTCAAACACTCATAGCTCGACAATAATTTGGGCTGATCAATCAAATTTTATACAAAACAACAGGGAACTTCAAAGGTTCATTGCAACCTGAAGCCCAAGAAACCAGCAAATGACCCAAGAGTTTGTACCAGAACCATCTCGTACTATTCAATCTAGAGCTGTTTGAGCGACTGATACTCGGAAGGATCAATGATACGGTCGAGGCAAATTACCCCGCAACAAGCTGGATGCGAAGAGGTAAATCAACAACGACCAGATAGCAAGACTATTTTAAGAAATCGGGACAGCCTTCCAGAAGCAGAAGTTTGGAGCAGTCTTCATTGACCTAACATGCTGCGTACGATACAGTTCTGGCCACCGAGGCCTCTACCTCAAGCTACTCAAAATCTTCCCGGATGTCAAGCTTGTCAAGTTCTTAATGCTGCGCATCAAGACAGATCTTTCGTCCTGGGACATCCAAATGGGCAACGCAGTAGTAGTAAGGCGCAAAACTTCGGAATGGGTCCCACAAGGGGTTTGTCCTGGCAACCCAGTCTCTTCAACCTCTACGTCTCAGATATGCCAAACGGAGAGAGTTGTTCGCAGTAACCTACGCAGACACACGCACTTGGAATCGCTGCTGACTCCTTTGAGTCCTGAAAACAGTGATGCTGCGAAAAAAAACCTAATCATGAAGCCAATTATTCCAACGATGGCACTTGAACCCAGCAAACCCAAGACACTGTCAGCTCTGTTTTCCACATGGCAATCGATGCACAAAAAGAGAACTAAACATCACTCTAGATGGAGAAAAACTGTCACCCAATGACCCCCCAACACCGAAGTACCTATGCGTTACAATGGACCGCAGCCTTTTACTTTCAATCAACACACCCCCCCCCCCAGGCAGCAGTCGCTGCAAGACGCAGTCTCGGGTCAACCTCCTCAGAAGGCTTGCAGAACTGGATGGGGTGCATCCTTGACACCTTACAGACATCAACTGTTGCCTTGGCATACTCCACTGCTGAATACTCTGCACCAGTATGGAGTCACAGCGTACATTCACACAAGATTGATGTCGTTATGAATGATGCAATGAGACTTGTTAGCGGTTGCCTTTGGCAAACGCCTGTAGAATACTCCCAATTCTGTCGGATAGCTCCTGAAAATCTTAGGAGGAACCTTCAGCCCCCCCCCCCCCCCCCCCCCCCCCCCCCCCCCTGACGATCAAGCTCGCCAAGAAATGTGATGAACTTGGGAGTCTAAATCCCACCACCAACACCCTTTGATTTGAGGATCAGAGAATTCCACGGCATTCACTTTGCTCCCAATCCATGCATGCAGTCACAGTATCTATTAGTCTGGGGCCCAAAACCCCAGTTTTACCTGAACCAAAAGTTAGCTCGACACATTTTTTTTTGGGCGGTTTGCCATCCGAAGGACATAATGATTGAGAAACTGAGGGTGCCAAAATGGCAACCATTGCGCATATTGAAATAATCCACGATGCAGCCACGATGGCCGCCACCACATAAAATAGCAATAACTCGGCTTCTAAAGCAGCTATTAAAGATGATTCTAGGGTCTTTGTATGGGTTTTGGTGTAAAATGAATTCAATTTGGACTTTTTTAAAACTAAAGTCTTCCCTATAGCGAACTCCAAGATGGCCGCAATTATGGCCGCAACCACAATAATTAGCATAGCCTCAGCATCGAGAGCTATAAAGATGATGCTAGTGTCTTTGTATAGGGTTTTGGTGTCAAGAATTCAAAATTGTACTTCTTTTAAATTACTTAGCCTTCCATAATACCGAAACCAAGATGGCTGCCAAAATGGCCAACAAAATTGGCTGCCACAACATTTGCCTAGTTGTAATCTCAGGATTCAGAAGTACAGAAGATTATGGGTTAGTGTCTTTAATTAGATTTAATAGTCGAAAGTGTTCAATGTTATCATTATTTATGACTTCAGGGAAGCTTTCAGGTGCTTAACACAAAGACTTCACTAAAGAAAGACTCCAAACTTGCTGATCCTCTCCAATCTGATTACACCATCCAACTGGGTTGATCGATATAGTTTGTGGTAGGATAGCCCCTGAGGTGGTGAATGCTTATAATGCAGTTGCTATAGAGTTAAGCAAATGAATGAGTATTGAATTAAGTTCAGAGGGGTTTAATAGGTTCAAATTAAACCAACGTGGTGACACTAGCTTTAAGCAAGGAGCAAATTAGAATGGGATTCGTTTTCTTCAAAAACACAGAACTAAATCTTTTCCAGGTTTGAGGTTTGATGAATAAATTTCACTTGGAGTTAAAGAAAATATTTGTTACGAGAAGGAGCGGTAACGCGGAAGCGGTCACCGCTGGAAAGCAGGTCAGTAGAAAACACCAGCTAGCCTGAGTTGCCCTTTTCCACCGCAAGAAGTCATTCTTAATAATGGAAAAAAAACAAAAGTACAGCATCGACATCATTTGCAATGGCCTGCGGCACAACACTGTCAAGAATCACCACAAGCTCGGCAGACAAGAGACTGTGCTCTCGTCAACCTTTCGTCGAACACGCGCTTAACTCTCCCTAGCTCCGCCATTCAACATTTTACGGACATGGAATACTTGCCTGGCTTAGATTACTTCAAGACCAGACCACCTCACTATTTTACACCTAGACAGAACCACACCTGGTAGCCATCTTCACATAAGGAATGGGTCCCCTTAAACCGGATTCGCACAGGATTCAGTCATTTCAACAGCATATGCACCGATGGGGGCTATGGCCATCGCCAGCCTGCCAATGTGGTTCTCCATTACAGACTGCGGATCACAATTCTCATTGAGTGCCCTACCTATACTTACTCAAACCCCAACCAATCAACAGTGAGCTGACTACACCGTCTACAACATATTAGCTGCTGCCTATACGCACGAAGAAGAACAACAACTCCAGGGCCGTGTGAAAGTTCTTCAAGACCAGCGCACAGTAGTATCGACTGTTTGTGAACAGGGATCTTCATTTGAGTAGAAAAATAATCTTTCCTAGAGGCATCCAAATGGAAGGCCTAAGCTTTTTAGACACTCTAGTGAAAGCCATCATCAGAGCAACTAAACAGTCATGATGTTTCACCTGATATGACACCAGTAAACAAAGGGAGAAGAGAACCAATAAAGAGATGGGTAAAAGGATTACACAGTATTAAGGTTTCACGGTTCATTGGTTGAGAGGCATCCTTGAGAGTCTTACCCCATTGTCCCGATTGAAATTGTTAGGGATTAGACTTGATAGTAGGGGGTCCCACACCCGGGTACTTGGCTACTTGATTTGATTTCCTTTCAGTCTAATTAGTGTTCCTGTCCAAATCTAGTCTGGTCCCAGTCAATGTTAGGTTGGTCGTTCCACACATGTTTCAGCGAGTTAGCCGATTTGTGTATTGCCCGTCGGAGGCTCTTTCTGGTGTTCGTTGGTGTTCTCTTTATCAATGATCTGCCTGTTTCACCAATGTACACTTTTGAAACTGATCACAAGGAATAGAGTAGATAACTTAGGTTGGAGTTCCTTGGTTACAGGGTCTTTAGGGTGTATTAGTTGGTGTCGTAGTAGAGTGTTAGTAGTCTTAAAAATACACCCGGAGTTTCTTCTTTCTGTTTCGGCTAATGCTCTCGGACGTACAGCATGCAAAGTAGTTTAACCTACAGACTTAATCCATCTGACCGGAAGACCAAGACACCATGTTAAAAGACACAAGTGATTTCGCACGTTCATATCTACTATGACCCTCAAAGACTCGGAGATATGCTAGTATCCTTTGTTGTAGGAATCGCTTTTCACCTCTGTTCCTCTGAAGGAAGCCTTTGACATTACAATGGACAGTATCAAAGTGACGCGGACACTGATTGACGGGACATTCGCTGACTTTAAAACGGGGATTGTTGGAGTTTTTTTGTTTAAACAATATTTCATATTGGAAGGACGACCTAATCTCAAACTGATGGGCGGTAACGAGGTTTCTCTGTTTACCCACCAGGCTAACCTGTTTATGGAGCCGTGAGCAGGAAGCCTTCTGACTGCACCAATCCAACGCACATATGACAAACAGTATGTGACGACACTTTGGTATTATAGATCAAGACCATTTTATAGTCTTTTTTGACACCTAAAACAGTCTCCACAAGGATGCAACAAATTCACTCATGAAGAGGAGACAAACGGACAGATCGCATTCCTTGGTGTTTTGGTTAGTAAGTGAAATATGACCTTATCTTGACCCGAATGTCTATCCCACACCGACCAATACTTGAATTGAATCGCTTGTGCATGTGAATCTGATCCACCATGCCACTCAAGCAAATGTGAATTTTCTGTGAATGGGAGAAGAGGTTGCAACTGTCAAATAAGTGTTGGACTTATGATTCAGACTGACAAAGTGATAAAGAAGAAAAGAAAAACGGAGGGCCGATGCAGAAGAAACTGATGAATAATTTTCCAAAATATTTTATCTAATTCGTGTTATTTAATTTTATTTTTGCAAAATTGGCACACCCCTTCTTATGTCAGCGGGGCGTCATTTTGTTTTTGAAGTGTTTCCAAAGAGTAGTTCATATCAGAAACATCTGACAATTTGTGGAATGTTATGCATCGCACTATCTTCAGACTCGATTAACAAAGTTGCAAAAATTAAGAATACATTACCATTTAAAACCGTGTTTTTTGCCCACTTTAGATTACTTTTTTATGAAAAATTCTCCATCATTCATATTTGAATGTTTTGCCATAAGACAGCCACCGATTAAGACAAGGGTGTATCACCTTTATCTTTGATGCTTGGACAACTATGGACTACCGTAGTTTATTGACAACTTGGGGAACATTCTTTAATTTTGAATGTTTTGTCAACTTTATATACTACCCGGTCATGACATCTTTTCTCAATTTCATAGTTGAACGCTTGCCAAATATAGAATACCTTATTATGAAAACCTGAACGACAATTTGTAATGGATATTTTGCCAACTTTAGATACTACTCGATCATGACAACTACTTATGGGTAATTTTCATAGTTTGAACACTTTGACACCCGAACTACATAATGATGACACTTGTATTTACATCATCACACATAACTTGAATGCTTTGTACCTTACAGTTCAAATATATGTAAGTTTGTGCATTATATTCGCAGTTATATGTCCTGCTAAATTAAGACTACTTTTTTGGACAACTTGGGGACATCATATTAATATTTGAATGCTTTGCCCAATTGAGACAACCTTATTATGATAAACTATGCATTCATGTTTCACCTGTATGCCATTACCAAACTTAACTTTTAGTGTAAAGAAACCCTGTAATGTAATGCTTTCAAAGAGTCGAAATTTGAATTAGATACCATAAACCTATAGAAAGACACCCACATTACAATCGACATTTGTTCAAGAGCGAGGGACGTTGAAATATATGTGGTGTGATGGCGGCCATCTGGGATTTCGGTATAGGGAAGGACTTTTAGTGTTTTAAAAAGAAGTACAAATTTGAATTCATGACACCAAAAACCATACAAAGACACAAGAATCATGCCTATAGCTGCTTTAAAAGCATGGAGCTATTGCTAATTTATGTGGTGGCGGCCATCTTGGCAGCCATCTTTGATTTCGTATAGGGAATACTTTGCTATATAAAAATAGTACAAATTTGAATTCAGATGACAACAAAAAACATATGTACCAAGACACTAGAATCATCATTGTACTAGCTATAGAAGCTGAGCATAGAATTTATGTGGTTGCGGCCCCCATTTATTGGCGGCGGCCATCGTGGATTTCGCTATAGGAAAGACTTTAGTGTTAAAAAAGAAAGATACAAAATTTGATGAATTCATATGACACCAAAAAACCCATACAAAGACACAAGAATCATCCGTTATAGCTGCCTTTAGACGCGAGTTATGCTAATTAGGTGGGTGCGGCGGCCATCTTGGCGGGCCATGTTGATATTTCCAAAATGCTCAAGGGGGGTGCCCAATTTTGGGCCCCACCCTAAGTTTCTCAATCAGTAGGGCTTCAGGATGTGAAAAAGCCAAAAAAAACATTGTGCGGTAGCTACTTTGGGGTTTTTAGTTTGGCCCCAGACTATATGATCATCGGATCAATGACAGCGGTTTGAGCAATGGTAATCCTCTAATCTGAACCTAAAGCAGGTTGGGGACAGCCCATCAGCAGCCCAAAGGCCTGTGACCTTGATAGGAAAGAATGGGTCAACCTTAACAGAATCAGAACTGGCGTTGGTCGTAACTACAAAGAACTTCCTTCACAAGATCGGAGTAGAACCATCACCACACTGCGGATTGTGGGAGCCACAAACCATTAGCCACCTCATAGATGACTGTGAGGTTTACAAGTCACCAGAGGAATTCCAGCCCTGATCAACCTGGATGAGAAAAACTATCAGCTGGTTAAAGCAGGGATCTTCGACTGTGATTTTGGACTTGCACAACGAAAGAACGGAAGGGAACTATTTTTAGTACAACAGCCTCACCTTCACAAAACGGTTATGGGACTAGGACCACAGTAGATACATGTATGCATGGTGAAATCCCCACTCCGATAAACACAGTTTCTGCATTTCATTTTCTGGAAAAGGCCCTGGCGATTTTGTTTTGTGTGGTATCAACTA
>JAMKCH010006346.1:0-31636 GCA_023653785.1 Ophioderma brevispina
TAAAGTGATTAAAGATTTTTAAAACCTTGGTTATCGGTGTCTATTAATTAATCATTTTGAGAATGGCCCAGGAAGATAGAGATTTTTACTTCTTAAACACTTGTGAAGACTTCTTGCAATTCTTGGTTGGTTTTGGGCCCGGTTTATAAGGGACAATAGATACACGGGTTGCGCGTACCGCTTAAAGGCGATCAAGATTTTTTTCCAGAGGAGCTAGGGCGCCCACAGTTTTCAAACATATGTGTTTTATGCACCTTGCAAATTTTTTTGTTTGTCACATATCCTCATTACTGTGGTGAAATAGCTATAAGCCCAACTCGAAGTTCTCTTCATATAGCAAAAAACACCACTTTATTAGAAAATTCGGATCCGGAATCTTTTGTTACACACAGTATCCTATGGCACTTTATATTTGAGGCTATTAGTTAGTGGGTATGGACGTTATCTTTTGCGACTTTAGACCCTATCTCTGATGCGCACATAGGTTATTGCGCGTGCATATTATAAATATGTTTAGAAGGTATTGTTTTAGCCTCTGTCGTGTCTTTGTTGTGCAATAATAAAGGCATGGTCGATAGCCTTTTTTTGCGTAGAAACAAACTCGGCGCCTGCTGCAATCGTTGTCCTTCTTAAAATAATACTATATCGCCTGTCTTTATATACATAACAATGCCACAGAGGCTCAACAATGCTTCATTCGCTATTTCTTTCAGACAGGAGGTAAGTGTTATAACAAATATTCATACTTGACACAAGTGAGCATAACACACTAGCCAATTAGAATTTTAGTACCAGCCAAACCAGGCGTTCAACGTTTTTTTATTGATTCAATCTAATAATTAAATAAGAGAACCATTTGGTTTTCATGTACAACTACCTTTGTTTTTAATGCACCACCATTTTATACGTACTTCAAAGAACAAATTTGCGAACTTCTTTCACTCCTAAAATCGGTTAATTCCAAATAACTATTTTTTTAAAATGCGTTCAATTTAAATTTATAATCAGAACATCCAAAAGTGATTAGGACATTGATCCCGCCATGTGTAGTAATGTGGTTTATATCAAGTCTATACCTTCGTTTCTAAAGGTCCCAGGAATGAATGATAAACATACTCCAAATCTTTATGGGACATTCCATTCCAATAAATAGGGCCAGAAAAAAGAATACACTACCAGTGACATCATTAGTGAAACTATTGATTTTCAGTCAGTGTCATGAATAGATTCACACCAGTCACCTGGAATTTTCTATTACTCTATGAAAAATCAATGATACCACAAATTATGTCATCACCAACCCAAATATTGAATGATTTCTCGTCCCTCCTTGTAGACTTGACACAAACCACATCAATTCTATTTGCATTTCCCGGGACCTTTAAGGTAGGCGATCAAAGATCACTTTGAAACCACCCAAGCAAAATCCCTCTTAAAAAACAAAAAAAAAAAAAAACACCATCAACAGGGCCTAAATATACATATATATACAAATGAAGAAGAAAACCTATAAATTTACTCCATGGATTCACTAGAGACTGTTTCGCCCGATTGAAGAGACATATAAAAGCATAGAAAATTGAAATGCATGATTGCACACAATAAACAGTGAATAAAATAACCTTATGTAAAAAGTTCAATGTACAGCAAATTGAAATTATACATACACATGCATGTAAACAGAACCCAAAATATATAGGCCTATTTCCCCATAAAAGGGCTTTCCAAGGATAGTTGATTGCAGCATCAATTTGTATTTTATTTCGGTACAACGTGTTTGTGTACAAAATCTGAAATATTGCGTTACATATACAATATATAGTGTATAAGACTTCAAAAGCACGGTAAACCCGGTATATGAGGTTGGAGATTGGATATTTATTTTGAAATTCATTTGGATATCTATTTGAATATTCACTTGGATATTGGACATTCACAGAACATTTATCAGAAAAGGAAGCTGATTATACGTTATCAAGACTGTGTGACTGTATAGACGAATGTCCAAACGAATATTCAAACAACTATCCGGAAGAACACCCAAATTAATATCCAAATGAATATCCAAATGAATATCCAAAATACTAAAATGCTTTTTTCAATATCATATCAGAATCATTTGATGCACAGAACACAGGGCATTTATTGGCCTCGAGTACAACATAACATATAGTGTCATAAATGATACATTTGACTCAATTAAAGCGATTGATTAATTGCAGTATTTGCATTAGACTGCTAGTAATTTACGGGGAAAACATTATGGATTTTAATAAATTTCTACACTGTTAATGATGTCTGGCTTTTGAATCGTAAATTAAAACAAGCACAGACTCAAATATCATACAAGTTATTACAAATCAAAGGAGATCAATTCATTTTGCTTAACGTATCACATATTTCTAACATTTAAAGTGACAGGAGTAGATTTTTTTAGGATAAGAATTTCTCTCAAATTGCACTGTATATATCGGTTGTAGACCACACCTACCGAGAACGTTTCAAAGGTTTATTGGACAAACAAGTGCAAAAGACAAAGGAAAACCGCAAACCTTGTTTTTAACTTGCCTGCTATCGTAATCATCCCTATATGCTTTAATTTTCTGTCGTGCATGACAGAAAATACTACCCCCCCCCCCCCTTTGGGCACTAACGGGGTGGAAACCCCGGTCACTAAGTTAACATATCGGGTTTGGAGAGAATGACGCATCTCGCACAAGAACATAAGTTGATTTCATAACAAACCAATATCAATGTCATCGACTACAAAATACCAAGTATGTACAATGATCTGAGCCGATGAATGTAATGTTTATTGCTTTTTACATTACATGTGCACCATGAAATATGCGTTATCATGGTCTTAATATAATGGCCTATACCTGCATTGTTTTTATACTTTCAATATTAGTTAGACATGTTGTACATTTTCATTAATATAAAATTGGATGCGAACGATTAGCCATGGATGGCTTTATCAAAATAGTCGAATTGTATATTTAACACTAAATGTGATATGTAGAATTTGTAGCCACATCAACCATTTATTTACTTGTGGTTGCATATGTTGAATGGGCAGAAATCCTACTTTTTGCTAAATCAATCAAAAGTTTACATTAGAATGTTCCCTAACAGATATTTGATGTTGAAAATTACAAACGAATAATCATCCTTATCAGGAAAATTGGTATTTATTTGAACAAAATTTATTAATAAATATTTACTTTATATGATTGAGAAGTGTTATACTACTACAACGTGGTATTTTATTGCCTATGTACATGTTTAAACATATTTTATTGTCGTCATTTTGATAATCAACCTTTGAAGCAAAAGTCAAAATTTTAATGTAATTTTTTATGGTACACCTGGTAATATTGTGTTTTGTAACTTGTATAGAACACCAAGTACAGTTTATTTTACAATAGTTATTTTAAATGGAACTTCTTGTCAACGAATGCTAAGACCGATGATTATAGTCCGTCGGGAGCCACAGTCCGGGCTCCATAGACGACAACGGAATAAAGCGTGAAAACTAATGTTGCGTGAAGAGTCGACTGAATCGAGTGCCACATTCTTTACCGTTGTAGCCGGACTGTAAATACGGCGGACTATAATTACTTCTACTCCTGATCACCACCGTGGAGCAATATCTGCCATGCATATTGATGTAGAAAAGTTGTCACACTGTGTTTATCAAATAGGATATCCACTTGCTTAACAAATTAACGCATTTTTGTCGGTATTCAAAAGGTACATGCAGGTACTGAAATAGTATGTAATTACAAGCTTACAAATTGGCAATAGGAGTGTTCCATAAGAGTTTTCTCAATGATATTGTAGTCCCGGATTGTAGTGTACTCTGTGAAATCCTTGGAAGAAAAAAAATGACTTACTGTAAATACTGTAAAAACTGTACAATACTGTAAAAACTGACTTACTGTAAATAAAAATAAGTTGCGTACAACTTGCTTGCGTCTGGCATTAATTTACGTGTTGGCAACTTCCTAAACAAACTGACGCGCAGGCATTCCGTAATAGACCGATTTGTTTTGTTCGTATTCTGGATATATTATAGTGTTATATATTCATGAAATTTTATATTTAAAGGGGCATTATCCAATCATTGTCCTTGACTCGTCCCAATAAATGTAAAATTCAGGTAGGATTAGAAACCATGAACGTTTTACCTCATACTTGCAACATATTTTTCGACTAATTCTTTTCATTATAATGATATCAGAAAAAATGGGTTTATTATTTTGTAGCATTAGGCCTATATTGGACATTGATTCAGTGGGCGGGGTTTAGTATGCAAACACGCAATATCATTGGTAGTTGCCTCTAATGTGAGACGTTAATGCGTCATTGCGTGAGTGTATAAAGTGACAAAGGGCATGCAGAGAGTAAGTATGGGTTGGTTCATTTTTGACAGTGGGCAATATTTTTGCCATTTAACTTATATAACTGAAATGTAAATAATTTCGGTTATTAAACAATTAATACCAAATAAGATGGAAAGAAAGATAGGATTCAGTGCTGTTTTTGCCTATCTAATATCGTACCATATTGGATGGGTAGTAGTTTTTTGTCTTAGTCAAAATGTTGGACTGCTCATTTATTTCATATGAAATTAGATAGGCTACATTTAGCATTTATTCTCTAATTATGAAACACTTCACTTATGCACTTACTGCCCATATTATTTATAGCGCATCAAATGAAACTTTGTTAGGAACCATAAACAATTCTTAAATTAAAGGTCCATGTTGTATGTAATATAAAAAGGCAACAATTTAACAAAAGAAATCAAATTTTGAGCAAGATAACAAGAATAAATACGCACCTGACAAAAAGGGGCTACAAACAGTACATTATTGATGGTGACATCAGCAGATCAGTAGATTCTTGATTATATCATATGGTGGTATTTTAGCACCAAAAGTCCGCTCTAGGTGCGCTCTAGGTGCGCTCTAGGTGCGCTCTAGGTGCACTCTGCGCTCGGGGTGCGCTTGGGGTGCGATTGGTTTTGACACTAGATTCTTGTCTTATAACGGAATAGACTGCATCCTAGTATTGACGTTTATTCCGTAAAAGAGTAGAAAAGAGAGTAGAAAAGAGAATAGTCTAGTACGTCGCATGAAACCAAAGCGCACCCTGGACTCCCGAGCGCACCCAGAGCGCACCTAGAGCGGACTTTTTGTGCTAAAATACCACCATAATATCACTTACTATGTATCGTCACTGTTGATTGGTGTGATATTGGGTGCCTATTCATGAAATAATCAATAATCACTCTACTGATCTGTTAATGTCACAACTTCTGTGCGACCCTTTTTAACCCCATTTTTGGGTTATTCCTTCATGTAATTTCAGCAAGAAACAAAAGAAGTCTGTATAGATATGAATAAGGTTGAATGGGGTTTCTAGGCTTTATTCCGCACAAGCTTGATAGATTTCTTTTATCCAGACCTAACAACAAACATACACCCTCTTTTTGGAATGGAACTATTCAACAGCTATTTGGAATATGACTATTCTGCCTATTTTGGAGTATGATTATTCTGCCTATTTTGGAGTATGATTATTCTGCCTATTTTGGAGTATGATTATTCTGCCTATTTTGGAGTATGATTATTCTGCCTATTTTGGAGTATGATTATTCTGCCTTACGGTATGTTTATTCTGCCTATTTTGGAGTATGTTTCTTCTGCCTATTTTGGCCCAATTTTAATTTTTTGGCCAAATTGTTACGTTCTCTTTTAGATACAACGTTAGCCAATTATTAATGCGTAACCTCCTTTCATGATTCCTTTTAGCTAGTGTGAGAGTCTTTCCTTCAGATGCCTGTATAATAGAGCGATGGCTACGGGAGCGTAGTCTATACCGATAATGGTCCTGGGTTCAATTCACGGCCTTAACTGAAATTTAATTAGATGCTACTTTCTGAATTTGTATACGAATTATTTATTAAACTTAGAATTCATTTGGTATTTGGCAAGTATACTATCATTAATATGGAATATCTCCTCTATCTGAAGGGACGTTAAAATGCTGGTCATATGGTCAGGGATTCTCTCATGTACACGCAAATCTCAGTCAGTTAAAATTCTGAGAATATTCACACGTGCACTTTCAAGAATAGATGAAAATTATAAAAATTTTCATATTGTTATTTAAAATGACGAAAATTATAACCCATGCGTTAGAAGGAATAGATCGCTAAATAATAGTGTATCTGTGCGTAACAAAAGGATAAATTTATGACCGCATACCTAGGAGAATTAAAGCACTTTTTTTCTAACCCCAAATTTAACGAGCATTTCTGATTGTGAAAGCAATAACAATAGGCCTATGTCATAAAACCGCAAGTATTTATATAATGGTGCTATTTTTGTAATGCATATTTATACGTCTATTGTTGCATTTCGTATATTAAAAAATGTTTGATTACACAATTTATATTATCTAGAAAAGTACTAACCTGAAAGTACTATTACAACTTTCAGATACATGTCCTGTAATAGACATTGTATCTGAGGATGATGAGCTGAGAATTACAAAGTTCTAAGTGACATTTTGGGTTTTTGTGAGATATATTTTTGAAATTTACATTTTAGAGAGGTAAGGTGAGTTTGTACATTTGCGGATGTCCTCTTTTGAAGTTAAATAGTTTGTCTAGCTTCGATTATTCTGTACTGATCCACGGGCATAGAGTTTGATGTTTAGGGTATATAATAGCCCGGCAATGTTGTAATATGAAACATAAGAAAGAATAAGTGTGTTGTAAAGTGAAACATAGATTTTTGAAGGAAGTGCGTGTTTGAGTTTCGTTAAGGATGCATTCAACTTTGGAAACCTGATTTGCTGTTTTATGTGATGTTTCCAATTTAGTTGCTTATCAATTATGACTCCAAAAACTTATATGATCAACGAGCTCAATTTGAATATTGTCAATATTGATAGTGATTGTGTTTTTTTTGTTTTTGCTAGTGTGAGTGTGAATGCAATTAGTTTTGCTTACATTCAGGGATAATTTGCTAGCCTTAAACCAGTTTGCGACATGTTGGAGTTCGCGATTGAAAAAAAAATATAAATGAGTTCATTATTATGTCCGGATTTGAAAGGAATATGTTGGTACCATCTGCAAAGTGTACATATGGACATATATATGGGATTTACAGTTTTTTTTCACATGTGGACATCCATATGCTGGAAAAGCCTACGTCCAATGTGATATACAGTAGTGGTAAACAATTAATTGCGTGTACGCATACGAATATTTTATGTTTGGTAAACGGGCACAGCTATCGAGTATATCGTACAGCAAAGTGTACAACAATTGTGTTAAAAACTTTTTTTTGGTAATTTTCAATCCAAGGCTCAACTTTATTGACTATATAATTTGGTCAAGGTAGATTTTAACTCCATATGGCTATACCATTTAACGTTATGCACGTCTTCATACGTCATAGAGCACTTTGTATTTACGGGGTTATCCGAAAATAAATGATCTAGACCAATATTACTTAGAGATTCTTTACAATACTCTGACCAGTTCAATGGCATATTAATTTTGTTTGTGCTAAGATCATATAAGATGTTAAAAAGTAACTTCAGTAATCTATCATCGGTCATATTCTGTAAAAGGTTAACATAAGACATTCTTTGTTTATCTTGAATATATTTGATAGTATACCAGCCAAGGTTTCCTAATATTGCTTTCTGAGCAGTATTACGCTGGGCCTTTAGAATATGACGACCCATCAAAATTGGAAGATTTTCTAGTTTATCAATATCAGAAATACTAGATGCAAACTAAACAGGACAAGAATGAAGGTAACGCAATACTTTTCCATAAAAGATCGCCATAATAGACTCGATCATAATCATATTGATTCCCAACGATAGACATCACATAGGCACTTAGCCTAAAACTTAGCCGATTGTGTACTGTTGTTTTACAGAATGTGCACACTCCAAATGCGAAATATTGTCCTTTATAAGGACTCGTCTTGTTTATTACAATTTTGATCACTTTAGGCTTAAAAATGTTGGACTGGCGTATCCCCATCTAACCTATTTCTTAATGTTTTAATGCACAGATTAATACGACCCTTATTTTGGATTTCCCGGAGGAAAATCAGTGTGTTTCGTTTTCTCTGCCATTTATAGAAGTATATTAATGTTGTTGTGTAATATATGCATAAAATTGAAAATGAACTTACATTATAAACTTATACTATGCTATTCAAAATCCTTATGTCCGTATGCACAAAAAGTTAAACCAGGTTTAAAGTTAGACCTGGTCCAAGTCAAAATTAGTTTGGTCCAAAATTGACAGTTCTTCACATTTTCTTCATAAAGTAACTAGCAAATTTCAAAGATTAAAATGCAAAATTTTAAAATAAATACAAAATACCTCATGTTAATGCAAAGGAAGATGTCTTTTCTGGTGGGACTAAAATACACTTAGACCAGGTCTAACTTCAGACCCGGTCTAACTCTTTTGTGCATACGGACCTTAGTGTTTATAATTACGATTGAAAAAAAAAACAACTGTCACACCTATCACCTTTTCTTGTCCTTTACCGCAAACAAACATTTTATGCCTAAACCATTAGATCGTGAATTGTCTTAATAATAAAGTTCGCAGCTTTACCCTATCCTGCTCGCAATTATATGATTATTTAATCTTAAATTTTAACAAAACGTAACAGTTTCTGACATGCGTCATACATGTACTGGCTCAAAAATGCATAGTGTTCGTTTGATGGTAGCGTTATTTTGGTTTTTGCTTTTACTATTGATATTAAAGCGTAAAACAGAAAAGTATAGCTCTATAAATTAGCATTCATTTTAATATGAACCGCAAACAGTGTGAAGGAATCATCGGAATGATGGTCCAGTTTCATTAAAAAAAAATGTCATTTTTTCATAGATACACTTAGAGATTACTTCGAGATCTTCAACGTTACTGCCATGATTCACAGCTATTCACCCTGTCGAACTTGAGATTTGGTATAAGTTCAACCTTCATTCACAATCTTCTTGGGGTAACCGTTACGTTCTGATAGAAATCTGTCAAAATACGTTATCCCGCAAAGCACAATATGCTGTCTCTAAGCTTACACACACATTGCATCTCCTATATGAGGCGTTAACTCTTATGGGATGGCGTACTTCACAAAGACGGTAATCATATCAAGATGACATATTTGATTATAGTGAAACTTGGAATCGAGCATTTTGGATTGCTATCTTTAATTTAATAACAAATTTCAGAGTGGACAGTTATTTCACTGCCGATACAAATATTCATGTAAACATTCTGCAAAGATATTCGAATAATGTTATAGTGTTAATTGTCACTAATCTTCATTTAAAAAAATCTCAATTTTTCTTAGATACACTTAGAGATCACTTCGAGATCGTGAATGTCACTTCCACGATTCACCCTGTTGAGCTTAATACTCACGCCAGACGGTATGAACTTAAATGCAAGCATATTTTGACCTAGATACCAAAAAATTACAGTATAAAATACATGTACGCAACAATTGCTTCCGCTTCACCAACTCCATTTATACCATTTGAAGCGTAGACAAATGAATTACATGCACTTTACATAAGTCCGTGCAATAAGGAACCACCAATTTCAGCTTATGCTGTATTATGACTTGAAGATTAGAGAGAGGGGGAGAGAGATGGGAGAGAGAGAGAGAGGAGAGAAAGAGAGAGAAAGAGAGAGAGAGAGAGAGAGGAGAGAGAGAGGAGAGAGATAAATTAATATTTACTCTACGTTAAGGAATCATTAGTTGATCAGACTCAAAGTCACAATGCTGTATTCATCCAAATATAAAAGGCAAGTGGCAAAAAAAAAATACGTCTAGTTTGCGTTAAACACCCACAAGCTATTATCGACTCTCAAGAAGCCAACATAAAATGTTAGTTACATTTTTCTTAGGAACGCTCGCTCTTAAAACTTAATGGATAACGGATACGGGATAGCACGACAAGTGGAATCTTTTGGTCACAATACAACTTATCAGTAATGCATCACAAAAAATAAAATCTGTCGTTAAGAACATTCAGTATCGGTATTAGATTATTTAATACAAGTAATAAACTCTTATAAACGTTAATACAAAGACCACGCCTGTTCTTTAAAATATTCCTTAGAATTTTTGAACAATAGTATCATTACCTTTGATACCGTATGGCGAGGCACATATACTTTTATGCTTGGTAATATGGACTTGAGTTAGTGGTATTCTTTGTTTATTACAGATTGCACCCGGTTTATATTACATCGTATGGAAAACATGGAAAAAGGCTATTGTAAATACTTTCTGAAAAATATAATAGTTAGGACTCATTCAATATTCGTCGACTTTTTACATTTAATAAGCAGTGTACTATTTAGCAAAAAAAGGGTTTCAAAAAGTTTCAGCACTACAATATAAGTGAAATTTGACCTCAATAGAATTCTATCTAGTTCATGCACTCATAATAAAGGCAATTATTTCATGAAAGGCCCGTGATGGAATACTTTCATTTAATTGCATATGACCTCTCGAAATACATTTGTATAATTAAACCAGCGAATTTGTGTAAATGCGCAAATATTTCGAGTCATTAAACATGCACAAAAAAGAATTATATTATTTGGTTTAATCAAGTGGAAACAAAAATGGTGTTTCGTAAGCTCTCGTATCTGCTTGGCGCGTGTCTCTTTGATTTCGCATGATCTTACAGGATCGACGAACTCTTCGATAATGCATTTAGAAAACCCCGAGACATCTGGTCAGTTGAAGTTTGTGTTTTTACTAATTATATGAATCACTCTGTCACGGACAATAGATTTAGAGATAAGATAAGCTTTCTTTCTTGTTCAAAGTCATGGTTTTCCGTTTTACGTACGCATTTCAAGTATAAATCATGGGGGTGAAAGAGATAGGTAAAGGGTGTAATCGAATTATCGTTAAGTGTATTTGAAGATTTATTTTTTGGGTGTGTCATGAATTCCTATTCTCGAGTGGTAAAGAATATCCCAGAATTCCCTCCTTGACATCAAAGTAATCACACACTTGACAACTCCAAGTTAAATATTCTCAATTGTACGATAATATTGTATGATATATCAATTTAAAAAAAATGTTTGTTTGTTTTAGGTCGAATGATGGAGATTAATAAAATAACGTAGTGGTATAGTGTTCTCAACAACAATCTCCTAAAATACAACTAGTGATGTTCGCTGTGCGATACGCTAAACAAAAATATGAGTGGTTGAATCTCACCAGGCTCCTTGCAAGTTTATTTTTTTGAGGTGTGCGACCTTTAAAATCTTTTAAAAACTTTATCGGAAAATGGACTTTCATGTAAATGTTAATCTCTCAAAAGTAGCAAGTTTTAGATACACTTATCTTGCTATTTTATGGGGATTGAGGGACTGTGGGGTTAGAAATTCCCCTTAAACCCTCTGGTGCCGCCACTGTCAAAAGGACACCTTAATTTATGTGAACCCCTCTTTTAATGTTGAACCCTTTTGCGCACATTTAATTTAACTAAGATCTCAAGGTCGTGGTGGATTTAGAGGTTCACCGTCTCAATATTAGCACATTTGGATTAAGCGGGTATGCTAAAATGACCATTCGTCATATTAGTATACAACCAGCAAACACGTCATAACTATTGATTTTTACAAATCCAAATTCACATCTCAATTCGTCTTGTTCTTGGCTGACTAAATGTCGCTGTTCCATCTGCAGAATTTGTTAAAAAACTCCCTCCCTTTAGATCTTGTTTTGGCTCCAAGGTGGGATGGTCCTAGAGGTGCTTTGTCACCTGTTCATTCCATCCTTTCACTGGTATTTGTACAATTTTTGTATTATAATTTTTATGTTATCCCAGTGCAACTTTGTATTTTAAGGATTTTCTATTCTGTAATATATTGTATGTTACATTTTAACCAGTGATAAAGTGTAACAAATAAACACAAATAAATAAAAATATTGCCACGCGAATCTTTAACCATTTTTCGGCCATATCAATTAGTTTAGGTATGTGCAAGTGTACATGATTCTATAACTTGTTGGTTTGTTCTTTTTCAGATACACTGAAATGGTAGGAAAGTAACGCATTGACCCAAAAAATAAACTATCATATTCATTGACATACAGATTTTCAACAGGGCCACAGGCCACCATAAGTAATACCATTTATCATTATTTTATGTTACTTACGTGGGTAAACTAACATTTGTAAATGTAGGCCTGTGTAAAATGATTGGTGTTGTATTGTTTAACATTATTAAAACACACTCATTAAATTGACATGTTAACAAATTGTGTTAAAATTGTGTTTATATTGCTCAATGCTTTGTTAACGTGTTTCTTGCCCAAATGGCCATTCGTCATACATATATGTAATATGCAAAACGCATATATGTAAAACCAGCACAAGCATTATTAACAATCAGTGGTCAATCAAATATAATAAAATAAACCCAATACAAGTATTGTTTAAAATCATTAACCACATTTTTGGTTATTATAGAGTACAATATATGATTCCATAATTTGTGTGTGCTTTTCAGATTTGCTTTAATCATCAAATTAACGTATTGACGCAAAGACTTTTTTTTTTAATTTATTCTCATTACAAGTTTAACAGGACCACTTTAAGCATAAGTAAATATGGTTTATCAATTAAGTTACTTAAGTGGGTAAACTGACCTTTGTAAAATTATACAGGCCCATGTGTATTGGTGATGTTGCATTGTTTAACATTATTAAAAACTCACTAAATGAATAAATTATGTAGCTAATAAACAAGCAAACAAACAGACAAAAGAAAAAAAAAAACGACAACAAAAAACAAAGAACAATTTCATGTCTACTGAACTAAATCTTAAAACGTGTATTTAATTCGTAAACACAAAAATGTTATAAAATTGTTAACCTGCTTCTTTCCAAAATTACAATTTACCATGTTCACGTGAAACCAGCGCAAGCGCCATTACGTGTCATTGTACAAGTACAGGCGAATGTAATAAAATATGGCGAGGCATTGTTTAAAATCACTAACCATATGTTTTTGGTGAAATTAAATTAGTTAAGTATTGTACTTGTGTATGTTACATAATTCCATAAGCTGTTTGTGTTTTCAGATTTACTAAAATTCTGTATAATTAACACACTGACCACAAGAATAACTTTTTTATCATATTCATGAACATGTACATTTTAACAGGGCCACTTTAAAGAGACAACGTCAAATTTTAAAAGAGTGCGTCTTTTTTTTCAAAAGCCATATTTTTGTATGGTTGCAATACTTTTACATTTGTTAAATTTCACAGAAATTATTAAGTCAAAATGAAAACCCTTATGGCTAAATGGAATATATTGTAATAAAACCACTCCGGAGTGGTTTTATTCAGAAAACCTTTGTTCACAATGCAAAACTACAAGAAAATACACATTAGGGTTGATTACCTTGTACGTATGCTCTTTGATCGATCCGTCACTTTTAGAAGCAATGACTACGAGTCCATGATGTTCATGTGACAAGTGGAATTTAACCCATTTTGATGATAAAATAGTCAAATGTATTTACAATAAAGGCCAATATCATGGGAAGATTTTGGCATCATCATAATAATGTGCTATGATACATTATTTTTGTGTGTAAAAATTTGTTTTTCCTAGGTCTTTCGTTTGAGAGAATTTTAAAGGAATTTTATATTTTGCTGACAATGAGCCTGTAACATTTCTTAATAAACTTTATTTATCAATTAAGTTACGGTAAACTGACCTTTATAAAATTATGCAATGCTTATGTATAAATGCTGATGTCGTATAGTTTTAACATTATATTAAAATCTCACTAAGTAAATGACGTATTTAACAAACAAACAGATAGACAGACAGACAAGTTAACGCAGGCTTACTTGTGTGACGTAAAATTAGACACACAAGTAGCAAAATTAGATACACAAGTCATAACGGAATAAAGCAATACATAAGAAATGGAGACCTCAGTTAGCACAGGCAGACAGACAAAACAAACAAAAGCAATTTCATAGTTATGTCTATAATTCATTCTTTAAAAACACCAAAAAATGTTACAAATATCCGTTACCCTGTTTTCTTGCCAAAATGACCATTGATATATTCACATAAAAACAACGCAAGCGGCATTAAGTTTCAGAGTTCAAGCGAATGCAATCAAACAGGGCAGGATTTATTTTTGGGAGGTGCGAAACCTCGAAAAAGTGGACTTTTTTGGTAAAAGTGGACCCGTAACCTAAAATGGTCCTTTTGGACATTTTGAACACCTCATCACCAAAATATGGACTTTCTTCTCAAATTTTCTTTAAATTTTGGACCTTTTTATGCCAAAATCAGCAAAAAGTGGACTTTTTCCCCTTTTGTGGACCTTTTTTGTGGAGTGGGGGGGGGGGGCTACGTACGGTCCCCCTGCCTACGGGCATGCAATCAAACATAGCGAGACATTGTTCAAAATCATTCACCACGTTGTATTTGGCTAAATTAAATTAGTTAAGTACTTGTTACATGATTCCGTGTGTTTGTATTTTTAGATTTACTGAAATCCTGTAAAATTAGCACACTCATCCCAATAATAATTCTCGCATCAAATTCATTGACATAAAGATTTTAACAGGAGCAATTTAAGTAAATTTGATTTATCAATTTAGTTACTTAGATGGGTAAACTGACCTTTGTAAAATCATTCAAGCCTATGTAAAATGGCTGATGTTGTATTGTTTAATGTTATTACAACTTACCAATTAATCGATTAAATGTTTAAAACAAATCATATTCATCTCTTACCGGGATGGTTGAAAACTTGTTGCACAAATAAGAAAATCAACACCAGCTGTAGTATCCTCCTCTCCATTTGGGAATGTAAAATGTTGTCCGCTCTATTCATCAGGGCCTAAAATAATCGTAATACTATCTGGGTGATGAACAAACTAACACAATGATGAATAGCACACAATTTCTGATGTATTGCTTCCTTTGTTAAAAATCCATCGAGTATTATTGGTAGACAAAAGGTAATAGCATTCTTTGCAAATTAAAATCCTCTTTCAATTGAGTAACAACATACTGGATACTGAGGAAATAAATGGAACGTCGTCTGCTTAATGACGACCAGAGTGCGGAGTAGTGTTTCTATTATTTAAACACTCATAACGCCGTCTATCGATGAGTCGTTGGAACGCGCGTGTTTATACCAGTAAATGCCGACTCAGTGATTTCAAGGGGAAGGCGCCCTCAATTTTCAAACAAATTGTTTTTTTTTTTTGCATTTACACAATGCTTGTCCATATAACAATCACTGTGTAAAATAACTAAGCTCAAATCGAAGTCCTTCATATAGAAAATCGCAACTTTCTTTAAAAATTCCGGATCCGGAAATTTTGTTATACACGGTATCCTATGCACTGTTATACTGCACAATGTGTACTGCATGAAAACGAGAAAAGTACGTTCATCTCTAACTTTGGAATTTAGGTGAGTATCTTTAGTTTCTAATTGAATACTTTTAATTGCTACATATATATCACTATCAGACTCCTAGGGAGACACGACTTTGTTATGTACTCATGAATACGTTAGGGAGACCATTTACGGTCTCCCTAACGTATCCTTTAGAATTGCGGTTTTTTCGTCAAAGGATATGAATGTAAATTTATGCAATAAGGGTTAATCCACTAGAATAACAAAGGATATGAATATGCAAAGTTAAATAACTTAACAGCTCCTTATAAGCTAATGAAATTATTAAACTGTTCCCTAATATACCATTTGTAGATTTATATTAGTATATATTATATATATATAGATATATAATATATATATATATATATATATATATATATATATATTATATATATATATATATAGATAATTATATAGATTATAGTTGGATGTTAAAATGTATTTGGAAATGTTTAAACACAAATTAAAGTACCAAAGGCCCAAGCCCAAAATGTGCAAAAGGGAGGTAAAAGGGAGGGAATTTTCAGAGAAAACGAGCACACGTCCGACTTGATGAACAGAGCAATGGAAAACACCACGCACTGAAACAGACCGCTACCGAGATAATCAATGCGTCATTAGCAACCCTGAGCGAACCGATTGGCCCTTTGAAATTGCACCTATGGAAATAACAATGTCGAACGGCGAATTAAATACTGCAATTGCAAACAGACGGGCGACAACAATTTTAGCAGGGACAAACCCGAATTTTCTTACGTGCTCCTCATAAAATGGTAATATAGAAAACAAGCTAGTGTTAGGAGACAGGGGCGTTAATCGCTACTCAATCGTGAGGGGGACATTAAATATGAAGACTCTGATGGTATTGACTTGTGTCTCGCACCCCCCTCCTCAGATTTTAGAATCTCCTCCCCCGGTTACCCGGCGAGCGCAGTCTAGCATGAAAAGTTTTAAATCGTGTCGACCCTTAGAATGGTCAAGAAACGCCACTATTTTTGACACTTGATTTCTACCTTTTCAACGAAATCATGCACGTGGTAAGCAAAGGGGCGGATCAGCCCCTCACGAAGGGGGGGGGGGGGTCTAAACTGAAAAACGAAGTTCACGATTATGTCAGCGAAACGGTCATGACGCCCCGTAGTGTGTGCGAGGGGGGGGGGGGGCGGGGGGGTCCTACCATCCCGCGGGGAAACCCTGTAATGATCGCTTCCAAAAAACGCATTAAAAAAAAATACCTATAAGAATCAATTGCGTACAGGTACGCATAAGCAGTATTAAAAAGAAAACAAAATAGTTGATGGCTTTCGGAGCTATGGAGGGTTCTTATGTAAGGCACGCTGGGGTTGGATGCGGGAGGCGATGTCCCCAACCCCGACAATGTTTCACTTTTCCAAAACGCTTTTTGGTTGCAAATTTGATAGAAACATTTTAAAAATTTACAAGTGGTTTACTACTGGCTTCCAGGACTTGATCAACGGTCCAAAAAAAAAAATCTAGTTGATGGTCAGGTATTGTTTTTAATTATTCACATATTTATGTTCAAATGAAAAGTCATATCTCAAGCAGCGCGGGGTGGGTGCGGTCCCTATCCCGCGCGAAGCGGAAAGCCCCTGCAATATTCACTTTTCCAAAACACTTTTCTTATGCAAATTGATAGAACAATTAAAATTTACAAGTGGTTTATTGCTTCCAGGTATGATCAACGGTCTAAAATCTAGTTGATGGGTCAGTTCCCTTGTTTTAATTATTCAACATATTTAGTTCATGAAAATTTCATATATCAAGCAGCGCGGGGTGGGTGCGGTCCCTATCCCGCGCGAAGCGGAAACCCCTGCAATATTCACTTTTCCAAAACACTTTTCTTATGCAAATTTGATAGAACCATTTTGAAATTTGCAAGTGGTTTACTTTATAATTCTTCTAGATAATGATCAACGGGGTCGTAAAATCTAGTTGATGGGTTGGTTTGTTTCGCATGTCTGTCTGGGAATCACATGTCTGAATCACATGTCTGGGAGAGTGTTGCCCACTTGTCTTGGTATAAGGAGGTCCTTGGTTTAAAACCCCCGGTAGAGGAACCACTAGCGTTTAATCCGGGTACTAAATTCTGGATTGAATTTTAGAATACTATTGATTAAATTGTGCAACAAGAGTTTTGGGGGCACCCATATATTGTGTCACATGTATGTGATTTCATATAGATAAGACCCCCAATAGATTACTTCCTTGGTCTTTGGTTACTGAGGAAATTGCCTTGAAAATGAAACACAAGGCGATTTTCATTTGGTAATTTCATATAAAACATAGGCAATTTTAGTATTGGCACTTCATACGAAATTAGAATTTCACTTTACAATATTTTCAGCTTAATCCTTTCACCATTGGAACATTCTTTATAAAAATCTTTACCTGGTGCAAATCAGAAATTTTCATATTTTTAGGGACACCTGTAAATGTCCAAAATCTCCTCGTTGCACCTTAAAGCTAGGTCCACTCTCTCCCCATGGTTCATTTGTACTTGGGCAAATGACCCATGAGAATATCCTTCCTTCGGAGGGGGGCGTTAAGCCGGGCGTCCAATGTACAGAGACTCATTACCTGTACATGTATAGTTCACAGTCAGTTTCGAAAAGAGTAGGGGTGTTAATCACGATGTCCTAAGGCGTCCTGGTCAGTTTCGAGGAATACCCTGTATTGTTTTTAATCACTGTTGGGTAGACCTCTGAGGGGGGGCTCTCGGTCCTCTAAATTGTAATAAATAGTGTTCATGAAGGGTTCATATATCGAGCATATTATTCACCACCCACCCACCACACCACCACCGCAACATTATAATTCCCTAGGGGAACCCCACGCTAGACCAATATTAAATTCTCCCTTGAAAAATTAATAAATCTTATCCATAACTTTCAATTTCAATTTCATATACGTACAATTCAGATCCTGTAGACATGGTAGAGAAAAGTATTTCCAAGAATATGCTCTTTCTGTAAACACGTGTCTAATGTTGCAAAATCAAAGAGTCGTGTTGTTTTCCTCTACATATATAAAATATGTGAAAATGCGTTGGATGTAATGCTCTTCCATTGAAAAAGAGCTTTTTCATAAAACCTGTCCTAAAATAAATATCGTATATCGGACAATTTAGAGAAAGGTATTTCAATGTATTCATCCATTAAGCAGTATTCAGTCTCATAGAGTCGCGTTTATACATTATAAACTCTTTTAGATTCCTCCAATAACTGAAAAGCACTTAAATTTGAATTACAGCGGTAAATTATTTGAAATGTAATAGAGAGTTTACACGTAAAAGGTCTAAAAGGATAAATGAATCCATATAAAAAGTATCTTGGTCGGCCGTAGTCGCATTCGTAAGTAGGGCAAAATATTAAAACCTATCGGGCATTTTCTTGAATTTTCTCAACAAAATTGTGAAAGTAGAAGGTACTTAAAGTGTAAGTTTAATTTCTGAGACACTTGTGTTTTTTGATATTTTTTTTTGTGGTCAGACATTTATGGATTTTTTTTAGGGATTTGGGCTGACTTTTACAGTCTAGAGAATCAGTGATTAGGAAACGCGATTTGCGGCAATTCCGCATTTTCCGCGCACCGATAAATTGGTATTGTAAAATATGTTTTCAACTTTTCGAACACACTAAGCATTTGTCTTTATGACAGTATTTTAATTTCCATGACTACTCTCTAAATTTCTTATATTAAAATCAATCTAACTGGATTGCTATCAGGGACAAATCCAAGTTTAGATTAAAATTTAAATCAAACTACATTGAAATATAAATCTAATAGATTGAAAAATTTAATCAAAATTCAGATTCAGAAATGTCCTTTATTTTAATCTAACAAATTTAGAGAGTATTTGAATTATCAAATTTATGTACATTTTTCAGGAAAAAAACTCTGTAAAGCTTATACTTCATTTTGTTAAGTTGCTTCATATCGCAATGAAATGTTTGCCGCTTAACTTCAGCTTATCACTGTATTTGACTCGACTTTCATTTTATACATCGCTGCCACCTTCTTAATTTTCCTTTTTGTATATATCATGCTCAACATTGATACTGATATTGTCTTTTAAAGGCCTCCGTATTTTTATGAGCAACTTTTTGCCATACTGATTAGGATGATTATATAAAAGTTTGAAATGAATCCTCTAACTGAAAATAGTTTAGGTCTATATAAGTTGACGTTATTAAAAAAAAAAGACGTATAATCATGCGTTCATGTCAGAATTGCATTTTGCCCTACATTTTGCTTTTCTTTCTAAATAAGGCTATCACTAGATTATTTTAATCATTGTCTATGTATAGGACTCTATAATATTGTCAATACCGAAATGCGGAGGAAAGGAATATTTTAATTCAAAGAAACATTTTTCATTTTTGGTTTCTCAATGGCGAAAAAGAAAACATGAATTGACTTTTGCTTAATTGAAAACATCCATCGTTTTAATTCGCGCGGGAAAAAGAATGGCCCATATATAAAATCGAACACGTAAATGTGAAATTGGCCGGGAAAGCATAATATTCAATCATGAAACGGAAGAAAAAAAACCCGACGCCTAACCTCTACTTCCTTACCTGCGGCTTTCTAAATTCCCAATATGCCAAAATAAAGATGTAAACAATACCACAAGCGTTGCAACACATCAATGCTATCGTCCCAATCATGCCAAAATAAAGATGTAAACAATCACCAAAGCGTTGCAATCACATCAATGCTATCGGGATGCTAATCGCCACCACAAGGTTATACACCACTTAACCTAGCTCCCGTGAGGATCAAAAACATATTGGGTGAACGACTTTCTTGCATGGCCATCTGAAAACAAAGTGCCTTTAAAATGTCTGAAAATGGACTGGTTTTATTAAGAGGAAAGTGATGGAATTTAATGATTGCTATTTTAGAAGGTATGTTTTCTCCAAGTAAATGGGGGAAAATTTGAGCGGTAAATTTGAGGTAGGTAATTTACTCCGCGCTCAACAATTTCACATCAATTTGCACACTACAGGTTTTGGCCTACAGAATCTGTGCTGGGCGTTCAACATATAATGCTGTGAGTTTGTCGATCGTAGCTAAAATTTTTTCCGGTCAACCATATGTTTGAAAACTTTGGTCATTTGGTGATTTTCGGCCTGTACTTTGGCGTGGTATTGGTATTTCCTCTGTGAGAGTTTAAAATGGTGAAAGAAATGTGCTCAAAGTTGGCAGTTTCCATAGACTACTGTGGTACGGGAGTTAGTGGAGTGTAACCTATAGACAAACACACATAGTGGTATATGGATCTTGCACGTGATTTGTGAAAGTTTTGACATTTTCAATCCCAAAAAGTTTTTTTTTTGGTTTAAATGACAAAACAACGTTTATACTGCTCTGCATAAAAACTATTTTTATAGTATTTAGGGCCACGTACATGTACATTTGCACATATAATACACCAGGTAAAGTGAGCTCAGCAAGTGAGATTTTGCCGTCTCTTTTGAGTATATTGCAAATAGTCGCCAACCCAAAATCTTAAATTTTCCAGTTCTAGTTGACAGGACTGGCCGTAATTGCATGATTGTGTTTACGTTTGAGTGCATGTACGGAATCAAGTAATTCGTTCACTGTGAAACAATGATTTAAATTATAAGGGAGGAGAGAAGAAGGAGGAGGACGAGGGCGAGAGAGAGAGGAGAAGGGGAAGTGGAGGTGTGACAAAGTTCATCTACTTAATTCTCATGTTATTTTTTTTGAAAACATTTCACAGACGACTACATAAGGACCCATTCAGATCAATGGGGTTGGTAAATCTTCAAATACTGTACCTAAACATGTGCCAAAAGTGCAAAAACAGCTCGTGTCGCCTATGGTGAGAACCGTCGTATTGCCACCACGCGGGCTAGAAGAACATACGGTTATGGACCTACATGCTTCCGGGGATTCTCGCAGGGTGAAAGTATTACGAAAATACGCCTTCATATATGCAAGACATCGTTCAACTACCAGTTGACTTAGGCAGCCCTGCATGATCACCCACGGTGCCACAAAAACACTTTGCGTTTGCAATCCAGCAATCTCAGCCTGGAATCAGCTAAGGTTAACAATGAACGGCTTTGTGTGTTTTAAAAAGCAAGAAGACGAAGTGTGTGCGGACATGGAGAGACGCTTCCTGTATATTGTGAACGTGGTAAAGAATTATTTTGAATCAGTTGATATTAAGCATTCAAAAAGGAGACTCTGTAAAGTCCAAGTATAAGAATAATACAGGGTTGTACAGGGTGACCCAACATGCAACCCATGACAATATCAATATATTATACGGGTGCATAAGGGGTGGGGGATGATCTTAAGGTGTAGTACTGAATATAAAAACAGAATGCCAAATTCGATGATCCTGAGTTAGTAGATTACATTGATGCACATTTTATGCATATATATTCATACAATCAAGATTTTATGTGCTTCTCCTTCGACATTACAAGGTCTCTGTGGATGGCCCATTACAGGTGTTCAATTGACCAGCAAAATCAGGCATTTGAGGGACCTTCATGACAAGCAGCAGGCTTGATCATTATGGACTTTTTAAAGGGGTATTTTGACTCTGCGGAAACATGTTGACAAAAAGTTCATGTCAAGATTCGACATTTAACTAGTTTAAAAGCATATTGTGTAGATATAAGGTTATACACCACTAACCTAGCTGCCGTGAGGTCAACTCTTGGTTGGACTACTTTCTTGCATGGCATCTGAATAAAATACTTTAAAATGTCTGAAGGTAGGACTACGTATATTAAGAAAGTGATGGAATTCATGATTGAAATGTTAGAATGGTAGTATGTTTTCTCCAAGTAAATGGCATTGGAGCCAGTAAATTGAGCGGTGGTAGGTAATTTACTCCGCGCTCAACAATTTCACATCAATTTGCCCACTACCAGGTTGTTGGATACCGAATTCTGTTGGCTGGGCGTTCAAATTAATGCTGTGAGTTTGTCGATTCGTAGCTAAAAAAATTTTCCGGTCACCATATGTTTGAAATTTTTGGTCATTTGTTGATTTTAGCCTGTACTTGGCGTGTTGTTGTATGTCCTCTGTGAAGTTTAAAATGTGAAAGAAATGTGCTCAAAGTTGGCAGTGTTTCCATAGACTACTGTGGTACGGGAGCTAGTGGGTGTAACCAAAACTCGTAAGTTGTGAATAAAAAATCAGACTCAAATTTATACACGGGTAATCGAAAAAACAACGGTTATTTTTTTTATCTAGCTATCAATAGTAGGCTTTTCCCATCAAGTAGAAGATTTTTCTTGTCAGGGCAAGGCACTGAAAATCGAAACTAGTCTTTTGTATTCGGGTTCAATTCTTTTGAAAATCACAGGTATGCAAGTACTGAAATGCTGGTGCTTTCTATGCTAAAATTATTTTAATTTTGAGTTAAAATTGTTTTTTGGGGTGGATACTTATTTGTATTATTGGCCATGATTCCAAGGCAGGTGACAATTAGTAGGCATTTTTTGCACGCAGCATCACTTGTCCTGGCGTTCTATGTATATGCTAGCCTTGGATGCATTTGCGGTCTAATGTTTGCCCTTAGTTGTGTTTGTCGTGTGCTGGAAGTTTATTTACACTAGCTAGGGGTCACAGACTTAAGCAAGGATAAACCCCATGTCTGTTGGTATAACACCTCAGTACATCTGGTCAGTTGTACATTTTGAATGATTGTGTTAGTACAAGTAGTTTTAAGATGATATGTTTAGCATTATTAATGTAACATTTCTGTACATGCGTAATTTATTAAAAAAGTTGATATTTCCTCAGAATGTAAACTGGGTATTTCTATAAGAAAAGCCCGTGAATCATAGAATTGACAATAAGTGACACTTGCTCTGTAATATTGCATTAGTATAATTGCATTGTGTCTTACTTGTAATAATCACAGTCCCCCTATTTGTGCCTTGCTACATTTTTTTCTGAAACTTTTTGCAATATGTCAATATCCATGATCGTTTTGTTAGCAATGGTTTTTATGCTCTGAAGGTACTAGTTTTATTTTATTGTGTATTTTTATCATTGATAAAGAACAGTTGATCTGTTCGAAACGTCGGTCCCATTTTGTCATTTGTCGTATTGTCCCCGTCCCCTTTTTTACCAGTTTTTAATGGTGCTTGTTCCGACATTGCAATTATGGCATGTTATTTGCTCTGCCACAGTTAAACTAATTTCTGGAATTTCCACTGTTTGTTGATGTTGTTTTTCACAGTGTGCACTGTTCATTTTATTATTCCTGCCAGTGCATTGTTTTTTCCTATACCGTACAGGCCTTACACTTACATACAGGCCTATAGTATGTTTTCTCTGCGTTATCACTTCCCTTCCCAAGTTGGTACGACACCGGGCCCTCACCTCCCTCACTAAGTGACTGTCATAGTTTAGATATGTATGGTGGCATACAAGTGTGTGTGTGTTGTAAACAAATGTCAAAAATAGGAATTAACAATTGAACAATCTGTTGCTTCAGAGCAGAAGACCAAGAAACAATTGTATGTGTGTGTGGATGTATGTGTGTACGTATGTATGTAAGGATGGATGGAGGTGATATTTGGCAAATGGGTACCATATAGAGTGGCAAACGAGGAAGTACGCCCAACTTGTTAAGACACTTCATCTTAAATAATTTCTGAATGATAGAATTTCCAAAGTAGTAGCTTAAGCCTTCTAATTTGCATAAACAAATGCCGCCATTCAGCTGCTCCAAACTGGTTAAGGCCATACCATGTCTTGTAGAAGGATACTGTGTGGTTGAAAAAAATGTGAACATGAGATGTTTGATATGGACAACACCAGAAGTCAAATATATACATTCTTAATTAAACCTAATTTGCATTTAAATCCAAAATGGCCGCCCCATTTTCTAAATTTTGAGAATAATTTGATTCAAAACATTCAGGTTCATAGGGATGAGCTTTACACTACTCTAAAGTTTATAATACACTATTGCTCAAATAAACATAAACATGTATGGTATGACACGACTTCCAAGGTGACAACTTAAGCAAGTAAATTTGAATAAACAAAATGGCCGCCATTGAAATTGCGCCATAACTAGTTTTCGGCTATATCCAGAATTGTTGAAGAAATATTTTAGGCTCACAACTGCAAAAATGGAGTTGTTTGCGTAAAACACAAACGATTCATGGCATCTATTTTAATAACATTATTTGCATCTATCCTAAATAACCGCAGTGTTACCCAACATGTCCGCACTAGGTTGCCTTTTTTGAAAATGGTGGCCCAGTCTTTCAATCAGGGCAGTTTAAGTGTTAATCTATTGCACTTGAAATCATATGTTAATCCCTAACGACCTTTAAAACCACCGGACAAAAAAAATCATAGGTGGGGACCCTTTCTGGGTTTATGGGGAATTGCTCCTAGACTCTGACAATAAAGGAATACCTTCTAACGCACTTATATCACACACACTGTACAAAAGTATTGCACCAGAGAACAAAAAGATCATAATCACAAAAATGATTTCAAAAGTGAGAAGAGTAAAGATGCTCACGCAATAACATCAACGGAGAATACATCTAGCAGGAATTGCTCCAACAGAGTTGTAGCGAGCATGCAAGAGGGCGATAGGCTGCCCAACGTATCTAAGTGAACACACCTATGTCCGGACAGAGACCTGCTGCCAACCGCCTTAAATCCAGACAGAGCTTCTTGAGCAAAGTCCAACCTTTGAATCAGTCTCTAAGCAGTTTAACGGAGTAACAGTAACATTCTACTGGTATGAAACTGGTGAGAATCTTCCACCTGGGGCTGACTCCCATGGGCTGAATGGCGATGCTCAACAGATTGAGAAACCCAAAGAATGGCCCGATCGAAGGTTCCTTGCCGAAGGTGAGGGATACCTGGAAGCAGATCAGGACACTACCTGTGTTGTGGAAAAGCACCACAGGGGGGGGGGGGACAATGGAAAACATCTCTTGGTTGCCCTTGTTGGAGAAACAATGGCCTGTATGGGAAAGATCAACCCATGGCAATTCAACTAGTTCGGCATTAAAATGCCTCCTGCCGGGCCCTTATCATAAGATGTCTTCGTCAAACACCAACAGGAGAACGTATACATTTTAGCAGGGACTGCCCCATCAGACATGTCATAGTGTAGCGAGAATGCAAGAGTAGCTGTAAAGGATCAGTGAAGACCACCCTATGTGTGGACAGAGACCGCTGCCACCCACCCTTCATTTAGGAGAAGAGTTTCTTAAGCAAAGTCACCTCTTGAATCAGTCACTAAGGAGCTTAGAGAGTGGCATTGTGGAAAGAAAGACTTGCTAGCAACCAAGTAACATCTTGGGTATTTGAAACGTGATGAGCATCTTCACTGGAGCTGACATCAAATGTACTGAATTGACGAGGTTTCAACAGATGAATAACTAGAATCAGCCGACCGATTCTAAGTTTCTTTGCAGAAGTGGGCAACCATGAAGCATCCAGGATACTACCTGTGGGTGTGGACCAGAACCACAGGACAATGGAACATCTCTCTGCATGAAGGGTCAGACAGTTCTCAATGTAGGAAGCGGGCCTAGTTGTTCACGTCTGTGATGGGTGATCTAGTTCACTACATGTGAATTTGAAGTTTGTAAAAGTGGGATATGAGGAGCCCTTTGATCCAGAACATTGCCTTGGCAGCAAATGCGCTGACAGAGTCACATCAATTACTGTAATGAATGCATGCCATTGATGTGCCTTGCTTGTTTGAGTCCACACTTCATAAAATATGGCAGCTAATGTTCATTGTTGAAGGCCAGGCTGAGGATCCGTTAAACTGATTAAAACTTGGGTGCAGTATGTTGTGCAGAAAAAGGGGTGTGTCGGGCTCTCTTGCGAGCTTTTTAGAGCTGGTATTTCCTCGAGGCCAAATGCACAACTCTCTCAAGTGACATCTATCGCTTTCTCTCTCCTCTCCCCCTCTCTTCGCTCTCTCTGACACACACACACACAACACTCTCTCTCTACGCTCTGATGAATCTTCTTTGCAAACTACAAAGAGTTCATGTTGTTAGTATGAAGCTAGGTCACCCATCAAGATGAGAACCATTGCGGTACTACTGTTTTAGAGCAAAGAAAGCCAAAATTGGAATTGGCAGGCTCCGCCCCTCTCTATGTGAGAACTACCATTAACTCATGCAGATGGGGCAAACTATATGGTGCCGTTGAAGCCTCTCAGACACTCAAGCCCAATGGTCATGAATGGATTGTACGTCCTGCACTGTTAGCACGGTTGGGGAAAATTTTACCCAACCTTTACCCAACCGCTGGGTGCACTATGAACAACCTATTTTCTGGGGACAAATGTGTTACCCCAACATGGTTGGTTAAAAGTTACCCAAAATAAAGGGTAACAAAAACAACCATTTTGTTGGGCAAATAATTTTACCCATGTTACTGGGTAAAGTCTTTTACCACATAATTGGGTAAAATTTTATCCACGTGTTGGCCAGTGTATTGCTTTACCCAATTTTATTGGGTAATATTACAGGGTATTGGGTATTTATTTTATCACATCATTGGGTAAATTTATCCACTTGTTGGGCAGTGTTTGCTTTACCCAATTTATATTGGGTAATAATCAAGGGTATTGTAATATTGACGATTTTGCAGGTAGATCACACTTTATAATCATATAGATAAAATTAAATGTGGAACTTGGTACTAATTAGATAGGTATTTGTTTTGTGTGCTGGTATTCTGCGAACTCAAAGGCTGTTGTACAATGATAAAATTGATGATTTGCGCCCAATATTAAGTGGTTTGCTTGTTTTGATTTTAAAAGATGGGCTCGACTTCTTGTCTTGTCATGTTAATGGGCGACAGATCAACAAGCTAATACTGACATGCATGCATGATGCATTCATATGCATGACAGGTCAATACAATGGGGGGGGAATAGGCACATGTAGGCACTATGTAGGCCTGAGTGTGTCTTGAAACACTGACACAGTTGTAAAAGCGTAAGCTTTACTAACAGCCCTTTACTGTCGCAAATACCAGCACACAAACCAAATAACTTATCGTATACCAAGATCCAACATTAATTTTATCTAATGATTATAAAAGTGTGATCTTACCTGCAAAAGCGTCATTAGAACTTCCCGTCCCCACTGGCGCAACCTCTCTGACTTACTGATTCCTCCATGATCAATGATGATGCCCGAATTCAGACGAGTTTAATTGGGGCAAATACGTCACGTGAAGATTTGTTTACCCAACTTTGGTAAAATACATGCAACGGCGGGAAAATGAAGTACTACCCGGGAATGACACCGGGTAAGTTACCCAACCAAAGTGGTAAAATTTTATCAGTGGCAATTAATGATGTTTTTGTTTACCCAACTTTAAGATATAATACATGAAGCGGCGGGCAAAACTAAAGTAACTGGGGAAAGTGGTATGGTAATGAGTTGGGGAATAGACATGATAGTAATATAACAAAAATAAATTCATAATAATAAATATAAATATGTGATTTAAAAGAATTAGAAAATTACATAAATTCAGAAATGAAGTGATATTTAACTCATATATGTATTTATTGTTTATTTACAGTTTCATGGACATTATATTCACAAGTTTGATAAACCATCATTACCATGAATATGATGCCACACCCACCCAAATACACCCAACCCCCCCCCAATGCATGTATGTGATGCATATAATAATTATACATTTTCTGAGTGTACAATTAATAGGTACATTTGGTCCCTGATTACACATTTAATAGGTAAACTATTTGGACGCGAGATAGACATTGACCCAACCAAGTGGTACATTAACATTTCTCCAGTTGCGTATTTACAATGTTGGGCAAAATTTGCCCCAACTTGGTTTTACCCCTGTAACATTTTACCCAGCGTTCTAACAGTGTGGTGATAATTGATCATCAAGTGGATGAATGGAAAAACCTGCAGCAGACGTTGTTTCGAATCTTACCCTGCAATAATTGCCCAAGGTGTGCAAGTTGCCAGACTGTGTATTTATGGCTAATGGGATGTCCTGTACAGGTTTGTGCAAGGTATCGACATGTGAAACCATGAAAGGTGAGGTCATTATATTGGGCAGTTCTGGTGATTATGGTACGAGGAAGAGACAGAATATTAAAGGAGGGGGGCAAACTACAGACGGACTCAAGATTGGCAACTACTTGTTATGAGAAACTTGTGAATGGTGAATAGTTATGATAATACGTTGGAAAATAAATGTTATTTATGGCCAAAAATCCGCATGATATCTCTAATGATTGAAATAGGGAAGTAGATAAGTCATAATTTTAACCAAGATAGGCATTTGGCCAAAAGCAGGAAATTGGCACAAACATTCCTGTGGTATGTAAAGCAATTTCAGAGGGGTGCCCCAAATTCGACCACATTTATGACGCCATAGGCCACGCCTTTTTGGATACTATTTAAAGCTTGAGAAATGGAGAATGCTAAAATGATCTAAATTTAATATGTGGTAAGCAGCGGCAGGCTGGGGTCATTAAAAGGTCACACGATTACCATGGCCAGTATTGGGGATGATAACCGTAGTTAGGCTTGGGGTCAAAGTTCAAAATCAATGTGATATCCCATGGTCAATCCTAGGGTTATGTGAGAAAATTGCATGTGAGAAGACACCGCAACTACTTTAGGCAATAATGATGTCCATAACCACGCCCCCTGTATTATTAGTATGGCCACACAAAAAATGTAACTTGAGGTTTCATCTATAAATTGCCATTTAAATATACAATTAATATGCACTTGCGATTATTTTCAGGTTATGATAGGCCAGTCAAATTAGGAAAAAATATGACTAATAACCAATTGCACATATCTAGTTCCAGATAGTCTCGGGAGCCCTTTAAAAACAACGTATCAAAGGTTACAAAATCAACGTAGTAGAATATGATATGGGGGCAAGGTTTATACAGGGTCAAAAATTGAAATGGTCGAAATGAGCGAAAAGTAGGTTCATCGCCTTTCAAGATTAAAAAAGTAAGTTCCCTGTGGAAGTAGTACTTTAACTGTTATGAAGCCAAAATAGGTTCGAATTCACAATGGGATAAACAAAAATTTAGATTTACCCGTTTGTTATAATATTATGGTCTACTGGTATAGGAGCCCAAAAATATACTGGGTGCACAAATATGATTTTTGTTGCATTAATTAGAATAAATGTGACTGGGGGCTATGCTGAAGTCAGAACTATAACTCTTTTACCCGGGATGACCTAAAACTGTTATGTGCCTATTGTAATAAATCTATAAATTCACAGATACTGTCGATATACCTATTAATTCGACAATTACAATTTTACCCTGGTACAAAAGGTATTCCAAAGTGTCGGTTTGGTTTAATCGTATTATTAGTCAATTTTGCAGTATAAAAAACATAAAATCCCCGAATATTTATATATTGCCGTTTATTTGTACACTTTGTGAAAAGCTGTTGTTTTAAGTGAAGTTTAATACTACGTCTTAATGCATGAAGTATTGCTTGCAGAGATTTATAGTAATAGGTAAATACAGGTTAAATTAAAAAATGGTTTCTACCCAGGTTATGGTTGCCGATTTTCAGTAAGTCCGGTCAGTGGGGACAAGCTAAGGAGCTTGGGAAAATAGCTAAACAATGTCTTCAAAATCATGTCAAAGGCGCATTGCATTCCATCTTAAATTTGTTCCTTAAAACCACAACAACAAATAATAAAATAAAATAAAAACACAATTAAAAAAATGAAAAATAAATATTAAAAATCATAAAATTTAAAAAAAAAATAAAGCTATGAATTTTAAAAATGTTATTGAGTTCCAGATCAAAACTAATTGATACAGATGGAGTTTTAGGGCAAAGGTAATTCAATCAAAATAAAATATATATAATTATATTCAAATAAAAAAAATAAATAATTAGTAATAATAAAAAAGAAGTACACAAGATGATGGTCACACAGAAGAAAAGGCAATATCCACTGACGTTCCTGTCCGAAAAGCGGTATTTTTGTTCAAAAATTATCTGGAAATTTGCATAATGAACACCAAAACATTGGATAAAAAAGAGGATGGTGTCAGGAGTCAAGATACCCAGATAGTGGGTAGGATTTCTGGGAGGGATCTTGTAACAATTGAGCACAAATACCATTTGACCTGACGCTTTATCGAAATTGCTACAGAAGTACCCCAACAAAACTAGTTCACCGAATACCGCCATTAAAACAGGATAGTACTTGAAGCACAGGCATTTCTTTCTATGTTCAAAACTGTAGACACCACGCCCAGGAACTCTGCACAAATGAATGAACTCTTTAAAGAAAAAGACAAACGGAACAAAAACAAAAACACCCGAAAGAGCAGATTGTGAGTTTCCTTGGGACTGTAAACAGCAGTACAGGACACACTGCTTGGCCTCCACAATAGAAATGGCTATGTGCTGTGGAACATGATTGGCACATTTTAGGATATTGTTGGGACAACAAGTCTTGTTAGAAGCCGGTATTGCCGGTTGAATTTTGTTTACAATTTCAATTCTGAAAGCTGGCACATGACAAGGACCTGGCTTTTTATTGAGCAATTTTCCATCATTAGTCTCCAGCAATTATACTGGGCAAGCTTGAACGGATGCTTGCATCTCACAAATTCTTTTGATGGATCCTTTTCTAGATTTGGAGCTGTAGATGATTGATTAAACCTTGGCAAGGCGATTCTAAATATTTCAAACACCGAACGTTTGTAGTGCTCAGCCTCATTGTCATCGGGAAATACAATTGAAACGACGAGAGTATTGGGCTTTTGAGGGATGTAATACCGTAGTTACAGACTTTCATGATAAAGGGACATCTTGAACAATGATGACAAAAGCCCAATGATGAACAAAGAGCCAAATCTTCCAATACTGATTTATTCTTTATTTTCATATAGTTCTGATGGGTGATATTGATGTGAATCACTATCACCAGACTTTCGTTGCTATACACAGAGGATTGGAGCACTAGCACCCATGGTTCATTGCCAGGAAGCGCATGGATTTCAATTCATGCATACATGTTTCCTGAATGGAAAATATCAGGGG
>JAMKCH010006347.1:0-32782 GCA_023653785.1 Ophioderma brevispina
TGATGGCTTTAGTGTTATTTGGCCTGTAGTAATTAAAATAATTTTGACCCCCCTAAATTAACATTGGCGAGCTTGGGAAAGTTTTTGGGAAAAAATACCATTTACCGTGCGATAATAATTTGTTTAATGCATGGGGCAAAACACGTTACTATTTATTCAAATTTAGCCAAATTGTAAAAATTCAAGTGATTTTTCTCAATTAGATCATTGATACTCGTAGGAATTTCTTACCTATTTTTTACCTAACATTTTGAGAGTGTTAGCGCCTTTTTGACATTAACTCTTCATATAAGAAAGGGTCTTAGTGGCTTCTTAATTATTAAAGGGGAGATTTTATTGAAAATAGTAAAAGCTATACACTGTTCATCTTGAATGAAAATTACACCCCTCGCGCCCCCAAACCCATTTATAAGGGAGCAGTAATTATTTACGCGGGGGAGGGAAGAATTAGGAGTTTTGCCAAGAAAAATTGTTTCTTCGCTTACGTTACCCCGGATAACAAACACAAAAAAAACAAAACCACGACGTGAGAAAATGCCGGATTACAAGCGAATACGCAAACAACGAAGCCAAATATGGGTACGGAAAGGCCTGGACCGGGCCGCAGATTTTTTCCCGAAGTTAAACTGGTAGTACAACTTGTAAATAAATATAGCGTCTATTTCACTTTAACAAAACGCATGAGTATGCATTTTAATTCGTTATATTGAATTAAAATCAAAACATCGCCCCACAAATCCTCGCTGCAGTTTAGAGGTTAAGGGCTTTTAAAGCCACTATCAGTCATTTTTTTTCAAACTCAAAAGCCCATTTTATATCTAAATGGCTATTGTTAGGTTATATCAACACCACCTTATTGATTTACTATTTCTGTGAAACAAACACTTAAAGCATTTTAAAAGCGGGTCTTGAAGGTGCCCATTTTCCACTATTTTCCACTGTTTTGTTTAAAGGTAGGATCCCGACTCGTTATTTAAAATGCATAAAAATCGTCTTTTCTTGACCAAATACGGTTCCCGCCCTTTGTTACGACTTAGCCACTTACAAGGCGTTCTTTACTCAACCATCTCCAATACAAGAGTGCAAAAAAGTGGATTGCGATGAAAAATAAGGGTTTGCCGTTCTGTTTCAAATCATCAGTCGACTGCGCAGCAAACGATCGCAAGTTTCCTCCCGTCCATTTTTTGGGCCAAGTTGGAGAAAGCCTTTGGTTGCAACACGTTGTTTGTATCCCCAAGAGCTTTTGGATGATGTAGGCCTAATCAGCAAAATTGAGCTCAATTTTACATTTTTTTTAAGAAATCGCTGATAGTGGCTTTTAAATAGGTGTTTTAGCGAGCCACTTACAGGATGAGGGCTATAACTCTCTATATATATATAATATATAATATACTATATATCTTATATATTATATAATAAGCTCCTTCATTGATTTTGAGCACTCTAGTATTCATAAACAATGTCTGGCGTGATGGAGTGGGTCAGTTGCTTAACGGGTCATTGATACACTTCATTTGTGGATTGCTTCAGCTCTCGGTGCTGCACTGATGAGAACACAAAGTTCGAAACTGTATTGTCTGCAGATTGAGTATAACTCTCCCTTTCATGCTCTTGCCATATAGGTTTGCCGTATTTATAGTTGAGCACTCTTCTGCTTTCTACAACTGTACAGGTTTTATGTAGCCTGATGTTTTTATCAAGCGTATACTATTAGCATTTTGCATAGCGCACTCATTGAGTTTGAGCACTCTGGTATTGCAATAAACAATGTTGGCTGCGTGATGGGATGGTCAGTGGCTTAACGGGTCATTGATTCCACTTCATTGATTTTCATTAGTTTTTCTAATGACAAAGACCTTTATTGCATCCTTGCATATTCATAGTACTTGGGCGTTTTCTATGAGGTTCTACACATCATATTGCATTTCATAAATGATACATTAGGAATACTTTGTTGTTAAGTGGCTAAGGTATATTGGGAAAATAGGAAATTAGAAAATAAACACGAAAAAAAAAAAACACGGGCCCCGGAAGCCATTTTATACACCCTTGGTTCAATAGGGCCCTTGCCACGGAAGTAATTATATTGAATGGACTTTTGTTTGCCCTCCATCATCCAAGCATTGCAAAGAATACAATGCCTGCACCTGGTTCACCTGAACATTCAGCCTATTTCTTCTACAGGATTCCTTTGTATTCTCGCATGCATTGGGGTGTTCTGGAGGCAGGTCCTTGGCCAAGATACCCTATTGACCTGCCGTGCAACCGCCCTATTATCACTCAATGTTTTTTAGCTCACACCCCTCTCTTTGACGCAGACGGTCTCCCCTACAGATTCATCGCCCTATTGGAAACGTAAATTATGTGATATATTTCTTATTTTCCGTTCCAAATAGACCCATGTGAATCATGTTAACTTTATGAATTGGCGAAGAGTTATTGAGTGTACCAATCCCAGGGAGCACTTCGGCTGCTGATTTCACTACACTTCCTGTAACCCTAAGCACACAAATACTAGGCCTTGCGTTCGACAAGCCGACAGCTACAGTATACTGGAGTGAAATTGGGGACGCTATGGAAGGGGATCCGATCAAAGCTTCACCATATTCATGCGATAAACCTGTCACTCTTGTAAGAGGAACGAGAGACCCAACCGGAAACGTTAACACAGGTAGAAAGGGAAGACATTTTTTCTGGAAATGTTTCTTATTAGTTCTTTATTCACTCACATTTTGGTCTGCTTAAAGCAATAATAGCACATTTTTTTGAAGAGCGCCCCACATTTTTCAAAAATTTTGAGATTTTTACACGGTTGCACTGGTAACTGGCTAGAAAACTATAGACCGTATTCAATATGACGTCAGCCACCAGATATGTTGGTGGACAAGATGCATACATTCCAGGACTACAATACATTAAAGTGTACTAACAGGCTAATTTTCAATTCAAGTATGTTTTAAAAGATGTCTTTGCAGTCTGAAAGAAATAATATCTACTGCGATATAGATTGCCTTATTAGCAGAATTAACTAATAAATGTTGCCCGTGGAGGTCGCCATGTTCGGCATTGGTGACGTCGCTCGGCATTGGTGACGTTGTTTGACTTTGTAAGTCAATAGCTAAAACCAGGTGTCTAAGGAATGTCTAGGGTACTCCTGGTCAGAAAATCGGATTATATAGTGTGTCCAGTAGTAAAGCAGTAACGATCGATTAAAAACTGGGCGGATTCTTGAACAGAATATAGCTAAAACGGTTTGGTTATGGCATTCACTCGTCTTTCACTGGCTACTTATTTCAAGACACACTATGTACTATATACCATCATGATTTCATTAATTTTTTTTCTCGTGGGCCGATCAAAATGGCTGCAATCAAACGGAATATATTATAAACGTTTTACTTTGATGTCAATAATATAGTGTCACTTTTCTGACTGAAAGACATTCATTTGAAACAAAAATGTATTTATAATATGTTGAAGCGCAAATTATATTAGCCTGGCATTTCGCTTATAAGCTATCAATCGATCCATGTTTAGCGATTGCAAAGGGATCATTGACAGGTGAATGTATTGTAGTACTGGAATGCGTCTATCTTGTCCACCAACATGGCTGGCTATTGAATACGGTCTATACCTGTGAATGGTTCAGCTCGGGATAAAATGTCGGTGTCGCAAACGAAGGAATTTTGTAATTAGAATAATTAATATCGGAGATCTCTGATAATAATTCAACGGTTACTGGAAACGGCCTTCCAATATGAAATTGCCAGGAAATAGCGCCATATACGTGTCTACGCTCATCCATTTGTTGTTTTAATGGTTCAGGCAAGTCCAGTTAGAGGTAATTTTCTTTGAGGTAGCACTATTTCATCATGGACGGACATAACCCCGGGACATAAACTTAGCATTTCCAGCTCTGCCGTTAAAGCTCATACCAAATGGAGGTTTAAGTATGTATTAGATAATAGAGAATATATTCCAGAATTACAATATATTGAATTTATGTTTCAAATCTACTCCAGAAGTAACAAAATAGTGAAAATCCCAGGCCTTTTCCAACAGCCAGTGAGCCTGCTCCGAGTAAAATCGGCGATTTGGGCGCATAGTGCGTGACGTCACTAAGGTTACACTGGATGACAGCTGAACCCCTGATTGCACACTACCACGCTGAATACACAGTGGTTCGCCGGCAAATTTCAAGTCTTAAATTTCTGCTCTATTTTAATTAATATGGTCAGTACATTTATAGAAGATTCAGATTTTTCTGAGTTTGAAATGGCCTGTGAGAGCTGTGATTCAATGGATTCAACTGATGAGAGCGATGAAGGAGAATTTAAGGTGATGATGAGCTTCCCTTGGCCGGCGATAACATCCCTCCGGCACGGCGCAACATCTTATTTTACCGGGTAAAGCCCCGTACATGTTTGAGCCAATGCCATGGGAAGCTCAAAATATGGAGGTTGACGATGCCCAAGCACCCGTAGCTATAAACTACGAAGAACGTTTAGGAAATACTAATTGGCAAATTTGAACATTTTACTATTATATTAAATCAATATACCGAAATGTTAATTTTAGGAGCTCTTAGGATTGGGATGCTTAGTTTATTCACACGTGCACAAAGCAAAACAAATCGCCCCGGGCTGGAAAGTGAGAATCGACTCCGTGCATCACGATCATATCACGAACGGTATGTTAGCTGAACATAACACTAAATCAGTTCATTAATTCCTATTGTCTTGGACTAAGATCATGTTTTCTACTGAATCTAGATTCATCTATTGACGTGTTTATTATTTTGCTTGCACGAGATTCGGTCTGATTTCATGCATAATGGGCTGTGTGAATTACCAAGCACTCGGCCAAAATATGGCGCTTGCTTCGATAGGGATAGGGATTGGGAATACTGACTTCCAAAGCTTTCAATTACTCGAAATGATACAAATATTCTTCCAATATTGTTCTTATGTCATGGTTTTCTGTTAGAATGTACGATTTCATTCAAATGTTCACTCTAGACGATCGATCCTGCCACTTGCCCCATATTTTATCCTCAATATCGCCAACGTAAACTAAACGTTACAGCAATACAAAACAATAAGGGTGTACTTACACTATGAAATAAATCGGCGCGTCATTGTTATTTTTTGCCTTGTATGGAAAACCTTTGAACTTTTACGCAAATTTGACCCTATTTATTTAAAAAAAATATACAGAAATTGTTTTTTGACAAAAATACTATTCTGCTTTGCTATAAACTTGATCATAATTTCTGTGTAGAAAGGGCAATCGCTCTATATCATTGCATATTGACTATCACTCTGCGGGGATTTCCTTCGGCTGGGTGACACTAATGACGTCATTTTCCGTGTTGCCAGCGTACGGACTAAAAGAAAACGATTTTTTCTGCTAATTAGGGATGCGTTGGGCCCATTGCAGTTTTGGCCCATAACTGCTCCAAATGTTGACCGAAACAGCTGAAATTTTGTATATATGATCAAGAGAGCATTAGCTTTAATTTGGTATGTAATATGGTGTACCATTTTGTTTGACCTTTAAGCAAAATCAGGGATCCCAATTCTAATTACAAAATCGTTTATTTTATGATAAATAAGCATTCTCGTTCACAGGTATAGTTTCCCAGCTGAGAATGACCTTGAACCTTATCAGGGCTGTAGCCGTGTAACCAAAGGTCGGAACCTATACAAACTATACCTTTTTTTAATCCTTATAAAGAGACAAATACATTGTGTACATTTAAACACACTACTTGATTTCAAATTTACCTCTGTACTAATTTTTTACCCCTTATTTACAAAGTTTCCCCACATTTCCCAGAGGTTGGACCCAAAATCGATTCAGCACCCCTCCAACTATAGAAAAACATTTTAAACTTCCTTCCCCCAACCTCTCTAGAATGGATTTCTGGTTTATAACCCGACTAAAGAGGTACAGCCCTTTAAGGTTCCCGTCAGCCGGGGATAACCTTTCCAGTGCTCCGATTTTGTTGAAACTGGTTTCAAATTGTTCGTTTTGCCTTATTTTTACAATGTTTGGCATTTGGTTTCGTAATTAGTGGGCAAAATTAACAAGGGTCATCAAGCTACAAGGGGTCACCAAAACTTGACTCAAATTGTAATCAGAGCTGTCAAACCTACAGATTAAAATGTGTATTAATGTCTTTTTTGTTTCAGTATGACCAGAAGCCATAATTTGACACCAGTTCAACAAATCCTGAGTCATTTAATATTTTTTGCACAAGATGACCTTGAACCTTACAGGCGGTATACTCGTGTAACTAAAGGTCCCGAAACTATACAATTATATATATAATATATTGTTTTAATCCCTTATAAAATGAGATTTTTAAAAAATACCAAAAATTGGGGTATTTTAAACACAATTTGACTTCAACATTTACCCATGTATTTATTTACAAGTTCCCCACATTTTTTTTTTTTTTTTTTCCAGAGATAGGACCAAAAATTCCGAGTTGGACCCTTCAAGCTATAGAAAAACATCTTCAAACCTTCTTCCCCAAACTTCTAGAATGGGATTCTGTTTATAACCCTACTAAAAGAGGTACACCCTTTAAGGCTTCACGGTCATCCTGGCTAACCTTTCCCAGTGCTCCGATTTTTTTGAAACTGGTGTCAAATTGTTTTCGTTTTGCCTTATTTTACAATTTTGCATTGGTTTCGTATTAGTGGGCAAAATGTAACAAGGGTCTACATAATTCTACAGGGGTCACCAAAACTTGACCTCAAATTGTAATCAGAGCTGTCCACCTAAGACTTAAAATGTAATTCAATTTATTTTTTGTTTCCAGTATGACCAAGCCATAATTTTACACCATTTCAACAAAATCTGAGCATTAATAATTTTTTGCCGCCAAGATGACCTTGCAACCTTATCAGGCTGTAACCGTAGTAACTACGGTCCGAACCTATACATTTATATATATATATATTTTTTTGTAATCCTTATAAATGAGTATCAATACATTTGGGGTCTATTTAAACACAATTTGGACTTGAAATTTACCCCTGTATCTTATTTTACAAAGTTCCCCACTTTTTCCAGAGTAGTACCAAAAATCCAGAGGTTGGAACCCTTTCAGCTATAGAAAAACATCTTCAAACCTTCTTCCCACAACTTCTAGAATAGGATTCTCATTTTTAACCCTATAATACTGGATTCACATTGCAATTGTTTTGCAATAAAGTATATTTCAGCGGTTGTGGCACCCCATTAGGTTTTGGACGCAGTTTTTTTTGTTTTTGTTTTGTTTTGGTAAGGTGGGAAGAGATGAGAGGCCTTATTGGATAAATTCAGTAATCAGACAGAAAAAGGCCTTAAATAAAAAGTGTCTGCTACTCGCACATTCATGGCAGCTAAGACCACAGTCAAATCAATGCTTAAATTCCTGGCTTATATTTAAAGGTTTGGTTTTCCGGCTTTTATAATTCCGTTTGTTACATTTTATTTTGTCTTGACCATCACGCGGAGGCAATAACTTTGTCAGAAACCTCAGGTAATTTAATACCAATTTTATGTGGAAATGTTAATAGACAACAGACTATGATCTTTTTCCAAGTATAACTTTCGATATGCCTGTCGGCATGCATTTTCATTGTCTGATTGGCTGATACCTTTTCCAATGCCTTGCCGAAGGTCTCCTCATTTTACACTCGGGACTGTAAAGTTCTGAATCCATATTAATGGCCTCTGAGCTAAGATCACAATGATAGGGTAATAGGTGCAACGTATCATTAAATTGTTCGACTTCCGCCATATTCTGTGTTTGAAAATTCCGAAAACTAAAATGGGCCAATACAAGCCTTTTAATCAAGCCTTTTATCAAGGCGTTGCGCTTAATAAAGTTTTGCTTGCAACAACTGTCAAGATTGTGCCTATATCGCCTCTCATTAGGATGAGGATCATCCCTGCCAGGGAAGGTGGGAATCCATTGAGGTCAAACTATGTGATACTGCCGTCTAGCGGCATTGTTTTATATTACTAGGGCAATTACGTATTGTGGATAAAGAAAGTGGTTTCAGTGGTAAAAACCCTACACACTATACCCCCCCGTCGAGCGTATCATGTTGCACTAGCAATTACCATTCCACCCATACTATTAACACCTAATATAGGCCATGATACTTCGCGATTTAAAGATCTATTCGTGCTACAGCGCTGGGGATCCTTACTCCCTCACTAAAATGTTTAAAATATTATGTAAACCAGGAAAAGCTGTATCCCAATGAAAAAGTGCACATATTTAGAAAAATTAATAAAAGGTCAACTCAATTTACACCCAGAATGTCAGTGACCAATAGGGTACCACGTAAACTCAAGCGAACAATAGAGCTAATTTCGATATTCTACAATCAACCTAAAAACACTTAAGATATATTATCAATAACAGGTAGCCGGTCCATTGTTACTGCCACACTGTTGAAAGGTTTCAAGCTATAGATGAGGGACATAAATGTTTTACAAACAGAAGTTAGCCTGGACTACTGACATGTAGAGGTGCGAATAATATGCCCATCAGTTACAGCATTCAAATAGCCTTATCATGCATGATTGAGCGCGACTTTAAAAAAAGCACAAGCCCTGCAGGTGCACGATACTGCGGGCAGTGCTGTGTTCGTTGTCCGGCGTTAACGTCACATGTCAAACTCATCTATATAAGTGTGTAGTGAATTCCCCGTATTGAGCTCTAGTATTTGTTCATAACTTAAGGAACAAAACCCTAAATATTCATCAGCATATGGTTATATCACATATAGGACCGTTCGATAGAAGTAATTTCAGTCTCACAAACCTATTTCCTCTAAAAATAAAAAGTATTAATTCAGTGTTCATGGGTGTAATCCATTTTGACTTTTGGATGAAGTAGCCCGGGCCCACAACAACGAGTGCCTGTGAAACAGTCATACAGTGTCCTACATTGCGATACATGTCATCGAAAGCATTTCTTTGTGACGGTGAATTGCGGCGGGTATATTCACAAAACAGCAAGTTCCATGTGTATTGTAGAAGTCAGACGTTATATAAAGACACATGTGTTTGCTAAGCTAAAATTGGCTAATAAGGAGGATTAATTTCTTTGAACCAGTGCCCGCAGTAGTTCTATCCGTGGTATTAGAACAAAAAAATGGTTGAAAAACGTATTTCTGCCATTCATTGGGACCATACACTTTTCACGGGAAGTAGATGATTTTCTATTTGACTGACTTTATAATCCGATAAGGTATCCGGTCCATACATACCAATTGCAAGGTGCATCTGTCTAGTAACAATTGATTCCTGCCAATGAAAATGCACGTGGAATGTTTCGAATAGCCGCGCCATTCATCATTATAAGAATAGATGTTTTGATGTTATTATGTGCTTCGTATGAAGGACCCTGCAGGATTGCTTTGCGGCACTCTTTGGTGGGCCAGGCTACGTCATCCAAAGTCAGATGTACACCCATGAAATAATCATACTGTTATTTTTAAGAGGGAATAAGTTTGAGAGACTGAAATTTATTCTATTTGGAACCGTCATATATGTATATTAACATGTGCTGATCGAATTTAGGGTTTTGTTCCCCTTTTAAAAGGCAACATACTCACCTCGCTCATGATTTTTACAAAATGTAGGTCGTGAATACCCATTGCCTTTATGGTAAATTGAATAGAAAATGTTTTTTCATGGTTGTAAAGAACAATAACTTGGGATTTAAGTTATTGCACAAATTAGGTCAGCCCTTGCCAGGGCCCGTGACAGGAAATTTATGTGGGGGGGTGCGGAGTTGCCAGAAGCGGACCTTTTGCGTACCAAAAAACCACTCTTTGCGGCTCGATGCGCTTCGCCTGTGACCCAAAAGTTGTCAACAGTCGTATCAAATCTGAAGACGCGGGGGGAAGTATAGTAACACCAGTAATGCCGTAATGCAAAAAAATTGATTAAAAATGCTTAGTATTAGTATACCATACACACAACTAGTATTATTGGGGAAATGTAATGATGTTTTGGTTTAGTTTTTTATATACAATTTGACACCAATGTTTGCCCAATACAGAATTTCATGGAGGATCTGAAAAATATGGGTGTCATTTTTACAATGTGTTCTTGGGTGTTTTAAAAATGAGAAGGTAAAAAATCTTTTGTACAGGGGTAAACAATAAAAGTGTTTAAATTGTTTTAAAATTTATACCAGTATGTTCGGCTGCTCTTAAGGTTTCTAAAATTGTATAGTTTGCCATATTACGACCTTTGTTTTAGTACAATAGGCTCAAGAAAGTTCAAGGTCATTATTTATAGAATGGTCCGATTTTGTTGAAAATGGTTTTAAAATCGTCATTGGCATACTAAATCAGAAAATGTATATGGATTCTGCGTTTCACTTTTCAAAGAAATGAGACTTTTAGAGATAGACTGGTGGTCTCCCATAGACCTGTGGACCACGGCACAATTTGCCTATGAATATCATCAATACATCATTGACAACGCGACCTTTATATTTTCGGCTTCTCTACAGGTAAGCCGAACATTTGGCAAATTTTTAGAACATCGATGAATCTGAACTTTACCCCAAGTATGGAATTGAACCCATTTTACTTGTAACTCTTGTACTATAAAACTCAGGTAGGGCAAACTATACTTCGGCAATCCTTGAAAGGTACTGAACTGAGGGTATACTTTAAAAACCACACTTGCCACCTTTATATTTTCCCCCCTGTATAAACCAGTGTAACATGTTTGCCCCTAGATTATCAAAAGAACACATTTTAAAAAAAATGACACCATGATTTTTGGAATCCTCATACAATTTTGATTTAGAAAAACATTGGTTGCCAAGATTGTATATGAAAATTTTCACAAAAATACAGTTCCAACATTAGAGGGTATGCAATAGGCTATTTAACCTAGCAACGCCATACGGAATCCCTAGTTACGTGCTTCGCCCGACTGGTCGCCATCGTGGAGGACAACCCCAGTGTGTTTACAATGTGTGTACACAATATAAGCTGTATACACCATGCACGACGAATGTCAGTTTTCAATTTCCCGAATTTACTTACAGTAATAAAGAACGAATACTCACTAAAAGACAATTGGCGAATCAATCTTACCTTATCCAACAATGCCAATGACACAGAAAAAATCTGAGATAAATTTCCGAATCGGACAGTAATATTAACAAGGCCTGAATACATGAAACCAAAAAAGTGTCTCCAATGTAGTGGTCAGTTCATTCCTACGAAAGTTCATTACCATGGTATACTAAATTGTTTGCGGGTTGGGCTGCAAGATCGGTTGTGATCAGGCGAAATATTGTGATGTCTCTGTACTTCTTGAGTCGTTTAGTACTAAGTAAATGTTGTTTAAAATTTTCAGTTTTGCTTTCCGATAGATTTTTGTTTTGTTATCATTAGAAACACGCTATGAAAACAACCCATTTAACAAACGGGGAGCTTTTCGCATTCTCATACAAGCACATCCCAATCGGCCCTCCTAGTACGTGTAAGAGTCTGAAAACACGTAATAAGGGAAAGATCTGTGAATGACTTGTCACCGAGACCGCTCAGAACTACGTAATTTAACAAACAGGAATCTTTACTCTATATAGATAACTTACGCCTATAACATGATCTCACAAGCAGAAGCCGTCGAAACCAGGTCGAAAAACAACAAAATGAAAACAAAACAAAACACACAAACTGGCCAAATTAAAACAAAAATACACCCGCAAAGAAAATAAATAGTAAATAGTCCACTCTTTGACTGTTAAACGAAAAATAACATTTGTGTGGAAAAAAAAATCGCCAACGCCGTTTTCTCTCGTCGGGGAGAGTTCGTGTTCCGCGGCCGTCACACGGGGATTCCTACAGGGAAAGTCGGTGAATTTGAAGTAAGTTGTCCGTTGTGGAACGATTCGCGCACCCTTATACACAACGCAAACAATCAGATTTTGCGGACTAAGAAGGTTCATATTGCTAACAAAATGTGCTAGTCATGATATAATAGCTATTAATTCCGGTAATTACCATGAGTTTCATGAAGACCGGGCGAAAAGTTTAGTGCACGAAATTAGGCCGAAAATTGGTCCTTCCGGGTGTGTTTCTAGTCCGTTGTTTTTATTTCTCATGTAACGGAAATCATGAAATATATAGGCCTTAATTGCTGATTTAAGTGCAATTTTTCGTGAAATTTCACTTTAATACCGATTGTTTTCAATATAAAACGTATTTAAAAAACATATAGAGGAGGTGGAACAACAACTTGTTATGTCAATTAGGAATTTAATAGACATAAAAACAAACCGTCTGAAGTGGCCGGTCTATGTGCTTTACTCGGCTCGCCAGTGCCAGCGAAGGTACCTCCCTGGGGCACCTCCAGTGTTTCCAGGTTGCCTCCAACATGGTCGCTGCTCGGCCATCGTAGATAAGTGGTCTACGCAAGAGGTGTAATGGCTTTGACGTAGTATGGCATACCCTCATACTAAACCCGTAAAACAACATAATTAGGCAAACCGCAAACTTTTAACTGACAAACATGGACCTTCAACATGGAAAGCGGGACCTAAACATCATAAAGGCGGACCTTTGGCATTATGGTGGGGGGGGGTGAGTCGCACCCATCGCACCCCCCCTGGCAACGGCCTGGGCCCTTGCTATGGGCTTTCATGAATTTTGTCCCTGTACATTTTCTTTTCGAAAAAAAAAATTATCTAATCATATGGGTCAAAGTAATGAAAACACAGGTTAGAATCTCAAAGATTTCTTATCGCGAACGAGAAAGAAATCCGTCAATGTAGCAAGGACATATCATTCGAATTCTATTCAACTGCGTGCACAATAACAATGGACAGATGTAAAGAATGTGAAGTGTGTTCGGGACGATCGATTATGATTACATTAGCCCCATGTCACTTGGCATGTTGAGGGTTATGGGGCTTATCCATTGGTCACGACTATTCTAGAATTTAAATTCAGTTGACAGTTTTTATTCCATTTTCTAAATAATGTTGGGGACCAAAGCTTTTCCTGGTAAAATATATTGTTTTAATTTAGTAAGCAAGGAACATAAGTCATTCCCCAGGTCTGTGAGCACGAAATAGTTAATTAAAATGCCACAGGGGAGCATGTAAAAGCCGGAAGTCCTCCTCACCTCTTTCCTTCTCTTTCCCTCCTTTGATAACCTACCTACTACCTCATCCTTCCCTCCTCCTCCGTTTACCTCCTTAACCCCCGCTAGCCTTTTCATTCTCCTCTGACTCCCCCTTCCTTTTCCTCCTTCCCCATCTCCTCCCTCTCCTTCCCCTACTCTTCTAAATACTTTGATAGGCATATAATGCTTGCACAGAATTATAGGCCTATTTGCGCAAAATACAGCTTCTTAATCCTCTACGGGCGAGGGTTCGCCATAGACACGCCAATCGGCGCTCCTGTCACAGTTCGTGGTGGACAAATTTTGAACCGCCTTTGACTAGGGCAAACATTAAGGGAAACGTCCTAAAGACAGCGAACTGGAAAAAACGAATTCAACTTGAAAGATGTCCAGAAATTAGTGATTAGGCGTAGTAGAGTAACATTTTTGAGAGATTGGAAAAATTGATCATATTTGTGTCATTGACGTTAAAGCAATAATGGTACATTTTTTAAAGAATGCCCAATTTTCAAAATTTGGTATTTTGGCACAGTTACGTGTGTAATTGTCTAGGAATCTATACCTGGACACGAGAAATGCTCAAAAAATGGTATTTATCATAAACTAAGCGATTTTGTAATTGGCCTTGGGGGTCCCAGTATGGACTTAACGGCAGAGCTTGGAATGGAAATGTACGTTTAGGTCCGTCCATGATGTTGTGAATAGTGGCCCTCTCGAGAAAATACCTCTGATTTGACTGCCTGAATGAACAATAAAACAAGTAATGGATGGCGTAACACGTACATGGCGATATTTCGGCTTATTCACCTTGGAAGGCCGTCTTTCCAGCACTCCGTTGAATTATTATCGAGACTCCGATAATATTATTAGTAATTACAAAAATTCCTTCGTTGCGACCACATAGACATTTTCGAGCTTAACCATTCACAGGTATGGTTTACTAGCCAGTTACCAATTGCAAACGTGTACAAAATCTCAATTTTTTTGAAAAAAATGGGGCGCTCTTCAAAAAAATGTGCTATTTGCTTTAAAAAGTTATTATCACTTAAAGCAAAAGTGTAAATTCTGATTCTGAATTCATTAAACTATGGAGTCGGAAGAGGGGAAGTACATTTCTGACTAAGGTTTAATAAAACATTTCATATTTTCACGAATGAACGGCCAGGTTTCAAATAAAATATGACATATTCAAAAACGAAACGCGTCTTAAGATGATTCGTTTTGTTTAGGGTTGACATGATAGGTAAAATTAATATAATGAACCTTGATTTGGAACAACAGAACGCCCGCTACATAAAAATCTCTACATCTGGCGAACAAGGCAATCATTTCCCTCAAGTCACAGTATTAAACTGATTAATATTAAATCTTGCTGATATAATTTCAATACGGAAGAAAGTACATAAAAATTCAAAATTGGTTGCATTAAATTATTTGGATTAAAAACAAAATTAAAACCTTTTAAAAATATTTTTAAGTTTAGAAAAAAACGTTTGAAGGCCGACTCCAGAGATTCCAAGGATGACCCGACGTCAATTCAATCGATTTGCTTGCTTGTACACAATGCTTGTCCACATGCTTATCACTATGTGACCTAGCTAAAATTAATAATAATAAAAATGCATATATGGCGCTCTACAGAGAACACAGCGGCTTACAACAAATACTTAAAATACGAAATGAATATACAACATAACATAACAGCAATAATAAGGAAAAAACAAATACAAAGTTAACAAAATCAAAAAATAAGTAGTTTCAGGAACCGTTAAAGGCCTGATATCATTGAGTGGACGGCATATATTAAGCTAATACCAATTGAAAGCTTATTTATCGCGATTTTATATGTACATGTCGTATTTATGCTTACCTCCCGATTTGCGTCTTACAGGAGCCAAAATGAAAATCGACTTTCTAGCAACACCACTTCAGCGAAAGTCAATATTATTGCCTGGGAGCTGTGAGCTGGTGACGTCACCGAATATGACAATCGTCGATGCAAGTAAACCAAAACCCCATTCACTTGCTTTGATCGCTGCTGCGCTTTCGAAGACTTAACATTATTTTTGTAAATTTGCTCAACTTAATCAGAATTATGAGCAATATAGATACAGATAACTGTCTGGTGAAGTATCTGGTAGATAGGATGGCTCTCTCCCAATCAGTCACCAGAGAAGGCGGTTCAGTCGGCATAAACTGGAAAGCCTTGCTTCTCAGTCTTGCTGCAACCACGAAGACACAGCTGTGCTCCAGTAATACCAGTGAGCTCCCACTCAAGTTCACTATAAGAAATTCATGGATTATATCAATAGAGGTTATATATTGTTTTCACACGTCTCCGTAAAGGACCTGCTTTATGACATAAAACTTAAGCAATGACATGAATATATTTCGCGGAGCAAAATCCGTCGGAACGCCACTGGTATCGTATTTGTATACCCTGAACCCCAATATCAACTCTTTTTGTTTATTTACGTTAACATAGATGTGCATTTTCTCATACGTTGTTCTATTGTGTGTAGGCCTAATCGTTACAATACAGACGATGATAGGTTGCATTTCTGGTACAACTATTTTTGCTTGGTAACATTGGATAAAAATAAACCAAAAGCATTTCCAGTTTGAACAATCAGAATATGAGCTTTTAGATTTTCAAGGCGATTTTCGCGATTTTTCAAACTCACAAACAATATTCCGAGCAACATGCCACTCAGCTTCCCTTGCACACTTGACTATAGTAATAATTAGGCAAACACTAAATTTTCATACCAAAATGTGCGAACGTGCATAAGACACCACAGAATTAATCCGGAGTGCAATGGTTTTGGGGTTGTATAATAATTATAATAGGGCTGTTTGATATTAGAGTGTACGGGGCGCATGGCTACAGAGGCATAGCTCTGTTACCTGCTTGTAGCCATGGCGAGTATGTTTTCAAGGGGTCTTATGTTTGATAGAGATTACTTTTGCAGGGGAAGGTTCTGGAGATTTGAGTTTATGAACAGGTTCATTTAACAGAAGCATGATTGATGTGAACTTCATAGTTTTTTTAATTTATCATGATATTCCTAAGATCTTTTGAACAAGGTTAATTTAAGAGAATTTTTAACTGTCACTGGGACGAGGACGCCCTAGTAAATGAATGTAGCAGTTTCACAAAAATTACCGTTTGGAAATTCCCAAGCCCAAATCGAGAAGATTCGTGTCCTACCCTACCTGCTACAGAACCACATGTTAGTTTCACATTTGATCGTTTACGTTGTGACAACAGAGATACAGAAGCTGCCTGCTTTGCCGTATTGAGTTATTAAACGGTAACGAGATGAATGTTTGGTGTAACCGGTGTTAGGTACCAGGTCACGGTCAGGTATCAGATAATCAGTTTTGCGCCTTCGGGGGGCGCACCGATATAATAATCCGACTATGTTAACATAAAGGTCTACATGACCTTCTGCCCCAAGTGCTATTATTTTTTTCCAAAAGACACCGTTTAATATGTCTAAACAGTACAAAATTTACCGTTTCCCTACAGATTCAAAAAAACCGACGTACATGACGATAATTCGGTGTGTTTTTCCATGTAGGGATACGTACGTCATGTTACCTGAATGGGTCCCCCGAAGCAAAAATAATAAACCATCAATGCCGTGACGTCCTCAAATCTTTATTCTTTCCAAAAAATTGGCTGTTATTCCCATAATACAAAATTCCTTTTTAAGATCAACCATCTGTATATGTTCTTTAATAATTAATATTCAATTGTCCCCACATGAATGTGAAAAAAGATGGGTCCATAAGCTACAAACTGAAAAATAGTCAGCCGGCTCTAACTAACCTTACGATGGACTGAATGAGCGACGGATCCCCGTGTAGTCTAGCAGGCTTAAGACACTTGCGCGCGGCTGCGGGGGTTATGCGTCCTGGCCTCGAAACTTACTGGACAAAGTCAATTCTGCTTCTATGAGAAACGCATGGCAAACTTACGCAACGGAAAATAATGGGTGTATTAAACCTTCGCCTTGACAAAATCATGTTTCCTACCTTATTGTATAATTAATCGCAGTATATTCTCAGAACAAAATCACAACGCATTTGCTTTCTAAGACAGGAGTTTTTAATAGATTTTCTAATACGTCACCCGGGGATTACCCGTGTTTACAATTCCGGCATGGAGGGGGGGACGTTAGTTGCAGTTATTTTTAAAAAAACCCAAGAGTAGGTTCGCCCCAGTCGTGAAAATCGTAAAATAGTAGCTACTGATGCACAAAAAACTTATGGGCGAAACAACAATGCCGCACAGGAGGAGAGGCGAGTGAAGTGACATTTTTTTTGTTATAGAAAAACGCTGTCCCCCCGTGTTGCAAATGTTTTTTATTAGCCGCAAATAATTTTATATGCAACGGTCGACATTGCAAGAGCTTGGACATTCAAGCCCAGGGCACGCTAAGTAGGGCGAACGAGCCAAGAATTTACGTTCAAGTTCAGTGTTTTCTACACAAATCAAACTCTTGTTTCGTTCTTTTTCATAAAATGATAGATTTATGAAACTAAAAATATTTTCTAAATGAAGCAGTTAGTTAAATCAGGCAAAAGAACTCGCATTTTACCCGAGAAAGGTGTTCTATTTCCAGCGATTCAGGGGTTGGGTTTTGGGGTTTTGTTTGCATTGGAAGATGCATTGAGCAACAATAACTCAATCTCTCTTCCGAATTTGGCCGTAAAATCGCACCGAAAGTATAGGGTTTAGTTTGTGGTTTATAGCGGCTAATTTACACGATTATAGTTTTTTTTTTGAAAAGATAATTTGGCATCATGAAGTCATAAGCTTTCCATTGTATATAGCTTAATATATGCCGTCCACTAATGAGTATCCCTTTTAACCCGCGTCTACTAAGGGTTGGGGCCTTGGTGTGCCTAGTGAGTTGCTCCGGTGCGTTAAATGCCAAAAGCTTTCGTAAAAAGCCTCTAGACTGAATAATTCTCTCATCCTTTCGGTCATGTTAAAAAATTTGAGTTTGAGAACCTTCAACGGGGGTTAGGGTATATATGCCGTCAAAGTCCAAGGGTTAAGGGGGGGAGGTGGTTGCCACTCGAATATTTTATGGTGGTTTTAACATATGATGCACATAGACGTTAAACTTATCAAATTCTTAGATCCGGAATGTTTTATAGTTACTATTAATGTTACGGAATTCTTCTATTGTGGCTTAACCCATAAAGTCTGCATCTTGTTAAAGTACAAAACAATTAAAGATAAATAAACAAAAATATATGGTTGTACAACGCGGAACAGTACTATAGTCTGTTAGATGCTAAAAAAGTGCGATCCTTCTTTGAAGGATGAACACTGTAGTCCATTTTGGAAATGGTTAAAGGGTAGAAAAAGTTCGGTCCATTGTGACAAAGGGGGGAAAAGTTCCATTCCGAAGGAAAAAAGAACAAAGTCCATTACTTAGAGTACAAAATGCAAGGCCCATACCCAAAGATGGTAAGCCCGTAAATTGAACAACAAAGAACATAATGGAACCCTACGGCGGTCCGGTAAGTACGTGATCCTGTTTCTAAAATTGAAAATAAAAGTTGGCGTAAATTGAAACCAGTGTTTGAAAATTCTCAAGACTGGAAAAATATCGAAAGGCATGGTGGGAAAAATGGATACGCCCGTAGCGATTGCGTGCTCACTTTTCGTGTTTTTGAGTACCGAAGTACCCGATAAAAATGTTCGATTTTCTCGCTAGGTTCTATAGGTTCAGACCCAACTACGATACATATTCAAAACAAAGCAAAGTAACGGACCCTCTGAGCAAAAACATTCATAGAACCCCTTTGTTTTTCGGAGATATTTGAAGTTTAGTTTCATATACACACATTCTCTATGAGCCACTTATAACGTTAATCTCTCGCGCAGTACCAATTTAGATCATATCTTTCGCAGTCTGTGACACAGACTACACGGTGGGAAATACTTACCGGACCGCCGTAATGGAACCCACTGAGCACTAACTTGTCTTTCATACAGCATTCTGATTGCCTAAATGCATCATTATGTTAATTTCAACATGGAGTTATTATCTGGTCTGGCTCTCTCCAGCTCTACCACCATTATTAACCGTGTTGCTGATTGGCTTAAAAATCACATACGTGCTATTTTAACCAATAGACGGACAGCATTTATGAGGTTAAAACATTCTGAGATTTTACTGGAGGTTTTTTGTGTATTCCCTTTTCAAAACAAATAAAGCACTTTTTTTATTTAAAAAATATAAAGATATTACGCGTGTTCAATAACAATGTAACCGCTTCTCTTTTTAGCAAGGCATAAATTTCAACATTAATTTTTTATTATTGTTTTGAAATAGGACAGAAACCCTCAGACTTAATGCATGTCTAAGCTAGGGGTGGCGCCAGGGGTGGCATTGCGTAAATATTAGGGAGTTTTAACCTAAATGAGTAAATTTTGTTATTTGATATTTTTAGTACATACCTGAATTATTCACCAACACCTTTAAAATGTCCGCCCTCTCTTTCGATAAAAAGTCTGCAACGAAGTCGCATGTCAGCCAAAGCGAGTCTGACCATTGCACGATCATCACGTAAGACTTCCACCTCATGTTGAATGCGGGCTCGCAAATCCTGAAGGTTTTGCGGTGGACTGGTGTAAACTTTGTTCTTCAAATATCCCCATAAGAAAAAATCACAGGGTGTCATATAAGGTGACATGGCGTGTCACATTCATCCACTAGATGTAATCACAAAGCACTTTTCAATATCAGATTATAACCATCTTAAATTATGAAGCATATCTTTCTCCTTTATTATATATACATTTAAAAAAAGAAATCTGGTATTTTGGTACTCCAGGACCTCCAGGACATTTCCCTGAACTTCTTGTATCAATATTATTGATATCACTGCGACTTCATTGTTTGCTTGGGTACAAAGAAAAAGGCCTGAAAAGTGGAACACTAATTGAAATTAGTTTTTATACTGTAATCTTAATTATTCTGTCCTATTAAAATGCAGGAATTTGACCATTTCCCCCACTTCTAGTTCCAATTATAACGCTAAATAAAGAATATAATAAAAAAAAAAGCCCCAAAAAATCACGTTTTTAATCACCCCAAAATATTGCTGCTGTACTGTTTTCAGGAACCATTGTTGGGAATAGAATTCCAAATCATAGACATGTATAGCGTTGTAGTACGTTAAAGCAGTCTAACAATATTCTTATTTGTGTTATATCTTAGATATTGTGGCCATGGCTATTGACGAAACCCGGCGTCGTTTATATTGGAGTGAAGTTTCTATAGCTGGACACAAAATTTGGACAGTTCCACTAGGCGGCAATGACTACAACAAGCAAATGATTTACGAGGAAAGTATACCTGGAATTGCCATTTTTGATATAGAAATCGACACAACTAACCAAGAAATTTATTGGGAAATCAGATTCAGAGATTTTACGAGCGCATATAGTGTTATTAGGAGGGCTAAATTGGACGGCAGCAATATCATAGCATCAAGAATGGTAAACTCGCCTGGCGTCGTTGGCATCGAAATCGATTCCATCCAAGGGAAGCTTTATATAGCATTTTATGACTGTTCAATTGATAGTGTAGATATTAATGGTTTGGCTTCTGGCACCAGCGAAAGTATTTTGAGAGAGAGTTGCAGCATAGAGGATTTCTTTTTGTCTGCTCCTGAGAACAAAATATATTTTCGAGATGGCAGAGGAATTTTTGAAGTGCCTTTATCGGGGAATACTAAAACAGAGGTTATTCCTGGTACATCATGGCATAAGTCTGTTGATCCATATAATATTATTTTCGTTTCAACTTGTCCAAATAATGAGCAAGAGATATCTCTTATGGCATCAGCGTACACGACATTTGAAGGGGACTCTAATTTTGTTGTTGAGATAAAACGCTCGGGATCGTCGTGTAGTAACCCATCTGTTCGTGTCGTCAACAATGGTGGTACCGCATCAACACCGAATGATTACTCCCTCTTAATCAACGGGAATCCTCTCTCGGTAGATTCGTACATCATTAATTTTCAATACTCAGACGTATCTATTCCAGTGGCATACGAAATCTACGCAGATGACCATGCAGAAGGAAACGAAACATTTACTATAGAATTGGCCGATCCATCTCCTTACACATCCGTCAGCCTTGGGCAGATTACCAAGGCAAAGGTAACCATCATTGATAAGTCTAGCTATTTTCAGTTCCAGCAGGATAGCTACCAAGTCACAGAAGGCGAGAAGCAGATTTCTATCGCAATCGAGAGAGTTGGTAACGCCGAAGAATCTGCTCAAGTAAGTTTACTTACCACAGCAGGAACGGCAGATTCTAATATTGATTACGACCCCATTGTCGCCGACGTAACCTTCGCCCCTTATGCGTTTGAAGCGTCTGCCGTTATTACTATCAATGACGACCAAATCTTAGAAACAGGTGAAACGTTTCAGGTTACATTTGCTGAAACACAACCGTCAGGTTTAAGTAGTACTGTAGTGACCATTAAGGACAATGAGATTGGCTATTCCTTCGAACAAGCCGGCTACGAATTCGACGAAGATACGAGAACAGTGATGATACCAGTTGAACGTATGGATCTACTGAGAGAAGGTAGTGTGGGTATTAATTTTTCTGCTGGTCAGAAAAGATGGCGATACCCGAGCTTTTTGCAGGAGAGAACTACACCACTTAACCAAACGGTTCTCACATTTGATAAAGGTCAATCTACTGCTAAATCTTACATAGTGAATTACTGACGACGCTTTTATGAAGTACTGAGTCCTTCCAAATATACTCAGTGATCCACAACCTGTAGGTTTGGACATTATCATTGATACTACTACAATAACAATATGGACAATGCAGAACGATCCTTTTTTCTGATGAACTTTTACTGTCAGAGAAGGTGATACAACATCTCTAAGAATCCACTAACCCGGGACCAAGCTCTCCGAGAAACAAACGTTTTCTGGTCACTACTTGTCAGACGTCCATAGCGCGTCGATGGAGAAGACTACGTGGCAATCAATTCTGCTCTTGTCAGATTCCTGTAGGACAAACACGCCATATACACCATACATATTAATCATCGATGATAATCAAGGTGAAGCACCCGAATCATCAGAGTAGTCATTACATCAGAACTCAGGTTTAATGGCCGTGGTGACGAGCTAACTAATGACATCTTTGTTAGTACGTGGATGATGATGGTGTGACTTATCCATAAAAAAATTTTCAGCAGAAAATTATTTGTCCCGGAGTTTTCCGCTATGTAAAAATTCGCTTTGTTCGTAGGGCATACCTCTAACCGACAACCCAAGAAACTAGTACACTTTTGGGCAAGAATGTTCTGCGATCATTTTCTCACGATTTTATTTTCAATGGTCCAATGAAACTCAACTTTGGCGTCAACGATTATAATGACGTACTTATACAAATAGTTGCTGATAACAATACGAAGAAGAGAGGGAACGTTTGATTTGATTATTTGACACTTCTGACGTGCCACACTCATCTGCTACCGTCACTATCTAGATGACGATCGTCCACCTAATGGCCTAAGGCAAGAGCAACCTACTATTTTGCCGAAGCTCTGTAGTATTAGAATCCAATAAAGAGATCAAGGTCATAGTGCTTCCGTACCCCAGTCTTCAGCTATGGCAACTCTAACTATTGATACCATCGCCGGATCTGCAGAAAGGCATGATTTTCAAACCCTATAATTCTCAATCCGTTTTATTCAGTCCTGGAACTGTTTTTTGGTAAGCTAATAATTGGAATTGCTGATGACGAAGAATTCGAAGAGGACAAGAGAGCTTTCAGGTTTCATTGTTTCTCCTCTGATGGAGGAATTATTACCTGGTGGTCTTGGGTAACCATTACGATACAGACGACGACGAAGTCCAAAGCGACACCATATTGGGTACCGCCGCTTTGGTTGGAATAATTGGAGGTATTACAGTTGTTGTGCTTGTCATTGGCGGTTTGGCGTGTCTTTGTATCATATCCTAAGCCAAGGATATGAACTCGAATATCTTACCATTTCCCCTGTAAGATCTTATCAGGTCCCCAAATATATTACAAGCGGGCTTACCGGTCCTCCTGGTAAGATATTCCGAGTATTATGGACCGTCTATCAAGTTTGGATCTAGCCCACAATCAGCCGGCATGGATTACACCCACATCAGGTCACGCACTGTTGTCATTTGAAAACACGGACATTTGCTTCTGATTTCCGCAAGAAAAATCGAAGACCGTGTAGGATTTGTTTGTTCCTCTTATACAAGCTGAAACCATTAAACAAGAAAACTTCTACCCGGTTCCACGAAATTCAAGCCAGGGTGAGCAACCACACCCGATATTTTGAGGAGGGCACTCCCCCCCCCCCCCGTCGGTCGTACGCCAATGCCCTAACACTATTAAAGTAGCAATAAAAATATTTGGGCTATTTTGACACCTAAATAATGTACGTGTGGCATATTTCTCAGTCCCTGCAAGGCTTGGATTAGTCCTTTTACTTGTTTAAGAGATTTTTTCACTTGTAGAAAACCTACCAATAACGTTTCCAATACCGTGTGTCCCAAAAAAAAAAAACGCCACACTTGGTGAGAGGCGCATAATTTTTGAATAAATGCACGTGACTACTTATTCTTTGTGTAAAGGGAAATGGGCCTGTTGGCTAATGTCCCTGAAAAAGTTGATAAGGCAGAGTAAATACTTTTTTTAAGATATGATCCCAGTAAATCAGGTACGCCCTGCATGACCCATTACCCAAATTGAGGCGCTATTAACTACAAAAACAGCACGGTACCAGCTATTAACTACAAATACAGCACTGTTACCAGCTGTTGTACGTTTTGCGCCCAGAACCACCAATATAAATCTTCTGAGTCCAACTACCATTTTTCTTTTTTAGAAAGACAGTGCTGCCAACAAATATTACATATGAATTTTTCCATTGGTAATAACAGCTAAAAAACATGCAATTTTTAACCCACTTAAAAGATCAAATTAAGAATGTATGATCAACAAACTCTTCGTATTGTCCAAAGTAGAGAGCCATTGGATCGATCTAATCAATTCATCTATTTTGTGACAGCACACAGAGGGTTATCTTAACCCAAAATTTAATGACAGAATAATATACTGAGTATTTTTATTAGTTTTTGTGTTGAAACATATTTTTACTTTCATAAAGTGGAGAATGTAAACATTATTTCCAGTACAAGCACGTTGCGGCCCAACGTATTTATATTTTGTGTAATGTGGAGTTTTGTCTAGATTAGTCGCTTTATATCGTCCTTGAAACGTATTTGAATCACCAAAACTTAATGTTTTATCATTATCAGTTAAATAATAATTATGTAAATACAGTTATTTGATCCAGTAAAGTTGTTCTGCAAAAATTTGGGCAAGAAAATTTGAATTACATCAGTATTGTATTTGGCATTCTGTTCTTCATTGCCAGTCTTGTGGTTACCAGCTCCTCATTTTTGTAAAGGGGTCTCTTGATGTTGGGTCATATCTTAAAAACTATTGACTCTATCACTATGATCTTTTTCATGGAAAACGTTAGCTAACGTGCTATCTTACATACAATAAAGAACAGCAATCCATGTGTTTTTGGTTCAAACTTATTGCGGCTGACACCAAGTGTTGCTTTTTTTTGGGACACACGGTAATATACAAACAGGTAAGAAAAGAAAACCTGAAAACCCAAGAATTTTTAATTTGCCTGCTATCTCATCTGCCTATAAGGAAGCATTCTGGGATCTTCTGTCGTGGCACGAAATCAAAGCGAAACCATAATTGGGTACCGCCGCTTTGTTTGGAAGAATTGAAGGTATTCCAGTTTTGTGCTGTCCTTGTGGTTTTGGCGTGGTCTTTAGTATCATATCCTGAGCCCAGGATATGAACTACTCGGAATATCTTGTAAGATCTTGATAATTATCACGTCCCTGTAAGACTCTTATCAGTTCCCCAAGATCTTACCATCGGGCTACCAAGTCCGAGTATTTGGATATCCTATAAAGTTTTGATATATAGCCCACAGCAGCTGGCTAACGTCCCGCTGTGTGCATGGATTACACCAGGTCACGCACTGCTGTCATTTGAAACAGAATGTTACTCTGATTTTGCAAGAAAAATCGAAAGACCGGTAGGATTTTTTTTTTGTCTAAAATGGTGTCCTTCTATACAAGCTAAACAATTAAACAGGAAAACTTCCTACCCGGTCACGAAAATTCAAGCCAGGGTGAGCAACCACGACACGATATTTTGAGGAGGGCACTCCCCGTCGGTCGGTACGCCAATGCCCTAAACATATATTAAGGGGCTTGACGTGTGATTTGTTTACGCGCAAGTTGCTTTACACCTTCAGCATTCTGTTTAGAGCCCAGTCATCGACAAATGGAAGAATTTTAGTTTTGAGCTGCGAAGGTATCATGCGCAGATACCGCGGATAACTGTACGTTTGTTTGCGTTTATTAAAATCTCGCATCTCTACGCCTGCGTTCCTGCTTTGCTGCATGCCGAATGTGGCGCGGATTTTTCTTGCCGCCCAATTTGAAAAAAGTGTATAATTTCAGTGGTTTTCGGCGTGTAATGGAAAAAGTAAGTCGGTGACCCTCATTTTTTATTTCAAAATTGTGAAGAACGACATCGGGACCTCAACATAATTATTTAGAAATTACAAAATTTTATCGAGAGGTTTTTATTTTGTAGGCGATCCAAACGTCAAATTTTGACTTTTCCCATAGACTTGCGTGGTTTAAAAAGTGACAACATACCTTTTTTGTTTTGGCTATAGCTCAAAAACAAAGCAGTGACCCCCATTTTTTTTATTTCAGATTCTTAATCAGTACTGTTGTAAATACCATATATATGTGAATTCTGGAAAATTTTATCGAGTAGATCACTAACACGTCAAACCCCTTAAAGTAGCAGTAAATTAGTATTTACTGCTATTAGTCGATGCCTCAAGTAAAAGTTTTGGGAATCTTCGCACTTAGACTGTTGGGCGTAGACCAATAACCAACTATATAACCAAGTCCCCATCAGACGGCTAGGGCAAAACCGAGTGCAAATTCATAATTATTGAATTCGTATAACCGTCTGTTCCCGCAATAAAACTGGCACATTTTCTTGAAAATGAATAAAATGTCACCTCAATGTCATTTCCCCTAATATCAGCACCAATGGATATGCATAGACTTCAGCAAACCATGAGCTAAAGATAATCAACAATCGGCCGGTATGCGGAGCCATTGTTATATTACAACGCAAATGAAAAAAATTCCAGATGTTATCACCTCCACGATTCAGGTTGAGTAACAAAATACCCGTCCTCGCTCACAATAACTAACCAGTTTACATCATAATATAGGTCGTTGACACTTAGTGGTCTTTTGAAAACGCGGTAAATTGAATTGAAATTAAGTTAAGCAATACGTTAAGGATTTGGGTTCTGCAAAATACCCGTCCTCGCTCACAATAACTAACCAGTTTACATCATAATATAGGTCGTTGACACTTAGTGGTCTTTTGAGAAACAAAGTTGCAAGGTCAAACTTGCCCAGCAACTTTTCTTCATGACTTTTGTTGGTCTTTTTTCCTTATCGTATAAATGATGAAAAATAGGGTAAAAGTTAATCGAACACGGCACACGAAGAAACTCAAGATTTATTTATTTTGTAAACGAGGATAAGTATTTTGTGCTTATGTCATGGATAAAAATATGGGAGTTTCCGTAACCTGACCCATCTGACACTTTTTTTCTGACACACTTAGAATTTCGGAAACCCTTCACGGAATAAAGCACAGGTTTATCCCGTTGTTTCCGGATTCATAAGTGTGTCAGAAAAAAAGTGTGTCAGATGGGTCAGGTTACGAACTCCCTAAAATTATATAACAATGGCCCTGCACTCCCAGATGAAAAGGAATCCGAAGTGTTTTTCTCTACGGTATACCGGGCCCATTGTTGAATATCTTTAGCGCCATTTCTTGCTGAAGTGAAATCTATGTGTCTGATATTGGGGAAAAGAATTGAGGAGACATTTTACTAATTTTCAAGAAAATATATGCAGTTTTTGTTTTGCGGGAAAGACGGTTGTATGATTTTAAAAATTGATTATGAATTTACACTTTGTTTTACCATATAGTTGGGTCATCTGGCATTTTACATTTTTGACCTCCAGTATTATGGATTATCTCCCTCCTGGATTCCGCCCACACTTTCACGAGGGGTACCCCGCTTAATTTGTTCATTAACCTTCATGGAAGACAAAACCAATGACTTGCTCCAGTTGCATGCTCCAGTTGCATGACCCAAGTACTAGCCCCCGATGGAGTCTACGAAACGTCAGTATAGGGCATGCCCATTGTCTAACTAGGGAGCTTTGAATGTGCAGGAGGCGTGTGCAATGTAGAATTATGTTGTCTATGAATCAGACGAGCTAGGAGCTACGTGTTTTGCGTAGATATCAAAACAGTGAGTCAGTTAGGTGAGATAGTCGGGTGGATATGGTCAAAATTATCCCGAAAAAAACCCTGCCGTAAAGTTGGAGTATATACACAATGTTTGCTGAAAATTATCGTTAGGTTGTGGGAGAATAAGAATCTGCGGTTCCACCATGGCATCACTTGGGCATTTTGAGAAATCCAATTGGCGTCGCCATAAATGATCAATATATATTCAACCCTATATTATCAAGATCTGGAGTTACTAGTATACTATAGGGAGATCCAGAACAAGTGTATGGCACTGTGACATAAGTCATAACTTCAAATTCAAAATGGAAAGCCAAATCTACTCAATTTAAAAATATGCCCTATAACAAACAGCAAATACCTGCGATAAAAAAATAACATGAAGTACTTTAATTATGTTGTTAGAATACCACCCACATATAATTGCATCTATGAACATTTTAAAGTTTGTGACATGACGTCAATCAATATGGCAGCCAAAAACGTGAATATCTTCAAAAAACACTTGACACAAACTTCTAAATATTACCTTCAAGTATAAAATATTGTGTCAAATGAACAATTAGAAATGTACCTATGATCATAACCAGTGATACCAGGTAAACCCGATGAATAAAATGTGTCAAATTAATAAATTGGATTGCTATATGTGAAAAAACATGTAACTGCCTATGGTATTTTGAAAACTTTGGCACCATATTGGTTTTATTTCGATTTTGAGCGCATTAAAACAAATTGAAATGTATGTTGTACATTGGTAAGGATCACAGGTACATTTCTAATGTCATTGGCACATTGATTTCGATTTGACGGCTGTAATACTTATAAATTTGTGTCAAATATTTTTTGAAGAGTTCATCGTTTTTGGCTGCCATATTGATGACGCCATGTTACAATTTTTAAAAGTATCAGCATAATTTATTGTGTCTACTAACATACAACCAAAGTATTCAGTCTTTTTTAATCTCAGGTATTTGCTGTAATAGGGCATATTTAAAATTATTGGAATTTGGCTTCCATTTGAATTTGAAGTATGACTTAATGTTACAAGTGCCATACCTTGTTCATTGGTCATATAGTATTATCTAGTAACTCCTATTTTGATAATATAGGTTGTTATATATATTATCATTAATGGCTACGCCATCTTGATTTCTCACAATGCCCAAGGATGCCCAGTGGCACCCGGCAGATTCGTATTCTACACACCCTAATCTATAATTTTCGCAAAAAAATTGCATATATACTCAACTGTAAGGTCACAAGAAGGTTCTACCTGACTAAGACACTGGAATGTAGGTAGAATACTCCGCTGGTGACATCTAATCAGGATGTAATATAGACTAGATAGCCAGTCCTTTTATGTGCCCCATGTAATGCCGCTGACATGTTGGTTTGTGTGCTTACGTTGCAATTATAATGTGAAGTATGCATACTATATTCCAGTTGATCGTGGATACCTCTACTTTTCTGTAGGTGAGGTATGAAATTGAGGGGATTAGTTATATAAAAACGTTAGTCCGTGTATTTTTGGTATGATGTTCGCTATAGCCATGATAGCAAACCCTGAGCGGTTGGGCCACTCACAGTGCCAATCAATTAGTCAAAGCAAAATCCTAGAATGTTCAAAGAAAGCGCAAACTCCATCCAGGAATAGTTTCAGTTAAAGCAGGTGAAAGCTGATTTTATGAATAGTCAAGATAAACGTTCTGCATTGTTACACCAGGTGACTGAAGCCTTCTAAACTTTATGATATGTTGTTGTTAGGCAATGTTTAAAACTAATTCTGGGGTAGACAACTATGCATAACATAGAATAAAATACAAAATGTATTGACTGGATGAACAACGCCGCTATAGGCGCTTGCACGGCAGATCAATAGGTATCTGGCAGACCCTGCCTCCAGAAACAACCCAAGCATGCAGAGAATACAAAGGAATCAACTGTAGAAAATAGCCCCCGAAATGTTCAGGTGAAGCGGTGCATGCATTGTCTTCTTCGCATCCTTGGATGAATCTGGAGGGCAAACAAAAGTCCATTCAATATAATTTTACCTTCTGTGCAAGGGCCCTATTTTGAATAATGGACGAAGTCCAAACTCCGCCCATAACTCTACCATCAATTGGAATCTACTATATAACAAGTGATTTGGAAGCAAGCCGCTAAGTATCATGGGTAAGCTAGCGCATTTTTTCACCTGCGGCCAAGAATATCCCCTAGGACCCTAATCTCAGCCCAAAGACTCTGTATCCATTCTGGTTTACGACTTCGACAATGCACTTACGTTGCAGACCGTCCTATATTAATCTTGCGTATAATATTCGAATACCTCAAAGGTTTATATGACAAAGTAGAAAAGACTACTTTTGAAAATGCCTTCCAGACTCATTTTCAGGTAAAGTGTTTTTGAAATAAGAAATAACAATTTTTTTTATTTCACATAATATGGATTTAATGATTGTTTGTTATATATTTATCACGTTATCAATTTCGTATATATACAATGTTGCAAATAAATTATTAAAATAGAAACACAGTATTTCATACAGTAGTTAATACTTACCACAACCATTATAGGTGCTTATTCCGATTTATGTATACTGTGTGCTCTACTTGATATGAGAGCCTGGCACTTGCATACATTCACCATGAGGTAAGGCCACAATAGACAATTATACTCATAAGTTTACTAAACTCTCGCTCGTTTACGATGGTGAGCAAGTACTTGCGCTTCCGAAAAACTAGAGTTATATTAACGCAACATAAAATAAGCGAAAGACCCATTGTCGACATTTCAAGGCATCCGTATGTGTCATATATTGTGATTTCATATAGATTAGATGTCGTTCATCGGGTGGTACAAATATCGCTCCGCGGGCTCGATTGCCACATTGAATGTACATGTATATAGTATTTGTATTTCTATCAAAGTTATAATCTTGTGGTATGGTGTGATATTATGTAGAAAACTTTGTTTAACAGTGGAAGTTTTATCAAATATAAATTATGCCTAGTTATAGAAATAAATGGTTTGACAAACAAATCTGCATCTGTCATAAAGTGCCACTTTTTTATCTTGAAAAATGCTTTGAGTCCTGCATCCAGTAGGGCACTATTACCTTTCACAGTTGTCCTTTGCTTTTTTCAACCAAATTCAAAAATTATCACTTATCATGACCGCATTTTAGAACCGCATAAAAATGCATTCAGATGAATCCAAACAAGCTAAGGTGTTTAGTAGAGGCCAAACAAAAATAGAAGGGGAGTGGTAACACCCTCATACACCGACGACATCTGCCGCAGCTTACGCCTCTCATGCAATGCAGTTAAAGGGGGATGACACGATGTAAGTCTATAAATTTTTCATCTTGATAGAATGGCCTCCACACCAAAACCTCATCTGAAAGTTTCACGCCGATAATTCAACCCGTTTTAAAGGTGAGAGCTAAAAACGTGATTTGTAATAGAGTATTGTGCAAAATTAATATTGGCGACAAAATGGAGCATATTTTCGCTCATTCCTCCAAACCAAACATCCTTTAGCCCTAAGAATTTACAGGGTAAATGAGAACATAGTAGCTTTCTTCCGGTTACCAAAGTTTTGACCACTTTCGTAAAATAGGGGCTCCCTGGGGACTTATCGATGCGATCGGGATCCAATGACCTTTTAAAATAAAACGTTATTGGTCAGTACCGCAATGCAGTATTTGGATAGAGATACTTGCAGTATTTTCAGTTTCGAAGCAACCAAATCGACACCAATGCAGATGTATTAAGTATGAACAACCTTTACCCTACCACTGGAGCCTTGCAACAAAAAGAAACATTATGTTATTATGCTAAGAAAGGGTCACAAAATAACATAACAAAAGCATATAACCGTAGATAATTCCGAACAATTCTAAAAGGAAGTAAGGTTAAAACAGTAGGGTTCAATTGAAGTATTTTTGGTGTGATTTGTAAGCCTACAAACACCAACTTGCTTGTAGATTCCAAGGATTAAAATAATGTCCTTGTTTGCTCTGATAACCATTTTCACAGGGTTCGCCCTGATCATTTATTGCATCTCCGCCATTTTTGTTTTTTTACCATTTTTTCTACATTTTGTAGATTTCGAAACCAAAGGTGAATTTTATCTTCATTTTTTTAGTCTTAAGTTATTCCTTGTCCAATTATCTTTCATATAAAACATGCCAATGTCTTGTCTTCACTTAATTTTCTTCTGATGATTAATTTTGTAAACACATGAAAAACAATACACTCACTGTCGCCATCTTGATTTTTAGCCAAATTTTCATTATTTGCTAGTTTTGTTGCAATTTGAAACCATGGACGAAATTTTTTTTCTTCAAATATTTAGGCTTACAGTAGTTCGTGACAATTATTATTCTTTCATATATACAAGTTAAATGCTTGTCTTTGCACTTAGTTATCTTATTGGAATAAATGATCGAGTCCGTCTAGTAACGAAACCGTTTTTTTGCACCGACTCTCTTAAAATTCTCTGACATACTCGAATTATATGAAGCAAAGCTTACTATTTGTGCTATTTTGAAATTCCATTTCTTTAGAGAGTAGACCCGACGAATAATTTGGCACGGTTTCATTCATCGAAGTATTGTAACGTGCCGAGCGGATAGCACACAAATTATGCGAAGAAACGGGTTCTGAGCCAAGCTCTCAAAAATTACCAACTTCACTTACAACATAAAATGACTAACATGATACAGACTTTGGAAGCTTCAATTTGTGCTTTAATGAAAAATAAAAAAATATATTCCTTTCTACAGAATCAAATTAAATGTTCGACGGTGTCAATTTAGGAAATTCTCTTAAAGTTTTGCACCAAATGCAACGAACTGCAATTCACACACACCAGCAGTTTTGAAACAACTCTGCCGAACAGGACGAATTGAAGTGGGAAATTGAGCAAAAATACAGTATACATGAAAACCAAAAACATGTAATAAATACACCCCGAAAATCCGACTCACAAAGGTCTCTCAAAAAATTTATGCCCTAAAAAGCTAAGCTAAATTTGGAAATCCTCGAGCTCAATTCAAATTTCTTGAACTCATTCCCTGCTTTCGACAGAATTTGCTCGT